>MU376265.1:0-131612 GCA_022495205.1 Hypoxylon sp. FL1150 | reverse complement strand
TTATTAAATATATTATATATTTATAAAATAATTATATATAAATAATTTTATATATAAAATAAAATATATTTAAATTATATTATATAATTATATATCCGGTTAAAAAATATATTATATTAAAAATATTATTTATATTAAATTATATATTTTAATATATGATTTTAAATGATAATTATATATATATATATATATAATTTATTATTTTTAAAAGAATTTCGCTTTTTTTTTTTAATAAATTAATTTTTTATTATTATATAATAATTTAATATTTAATAATATAATATATTTTTTTTAATAAATTATTTTTATTTATTTATTAATAATAATATATTATTTTAATTATAAATATTATTAAGAGTAATATTAAATGTGTAATATAAGTATGCGGAAATTTATTATGTGATATCCGGTTTACGTATATTATATATCTTTATTAATATTTTTAAATGTAAATTTATAACGATTTTATTAGCAAAATTATTAGATTAATACCTAATAGATTTAATTAATTAATAAATTATTAAAATTATTAATTATAATTATAAATATTTATATTTAAATAATTCAATTGATTTTTAAGTTATAAAATTAATTAAAATTATATTTAATAAAGTAAAAAAAAATAAAAATTCCAAGCTAAATTATATCTTTTCAAAAAGTTTAATTTTAATTTAAATTCAATTATAATATATGCCTTTTAGGTTAAAATATTAATCCTAAAAAGTATTATATAACTATTTTAAAATTATTTAAAATTATTTTTTTTTTTTAAATAATTTAATTAATTTATATGTCATAAAATTAAACAAAATTATATTAAATTAATTAAAAAAAAGCAAAAATTTCAAGCTAAATTATATTATTATAAAAAACCTAATTTTAATTTAAATTAAATTAAAAAATTATAATCTTAAAATTTAAATAATTTTAAATGGAATTTTTAAAACATTTAAATATTATATATTTAAATTAAATTTAAATTAAAATTAAGCATTATATAATAATATAATTTAATTTGAAATTTTTGCTTTTTTTTAATTAATTTATTTTAATTTTAATTAATTTTATAATTTATAAATTAATTAAATTATTTAAATATAAATATTTATAATTAATGATTTTAATGAAAATTAAAATATATATTTAATTAATTAATTATATAATTACATTAATAATTTTATTATATATTTATATAAATAAATATTAATATAACGGTTAAAAAATATAATATATACTATTAAGATATCGCATAATAAATTTTTATATATTTATATTATATATTTAATATTATTCATTATTAAAACGATATAAAAAAAATTAATTAATTATAAAAAAAAATTATTAATTAAAAAATAAATAAATAAATAATAATAATTTATATAAAAAAATATTAAAAAAAATCTAATTAAATATTAAAAATAAAATATTTTAGTTTTTTATATAATAATTTTAATTATATATAATATATAAAAAATTAAATTATTATATTAATTAAATAATTTTACGGGTAATTAAATTTAATAAAAATAAATAAATAAATATTATAAAATTTAAATCGTTTTATATTTTATTAATTAAATTAAATATTATAAATATAATATTAAAAATTATTTTTATAAAATTTTCATTATAAAAATTTAATAATATTAATTATAATAAATTAATTTTTAATCTAAATAAATAAAAAATAAATTAAAAATTAAAAATATTATAATATAATTTTAATATTAAAAAAAAAAAAAAAATAATTTAATATAAAAAATAAAATTTAAATAAAAAAAAAATTTAATTTTTAAATATTAAAATTAATATTTTATTTATTAATTAAAATTTAAAATAAATTAAAATTAAATAATTATAATATAATTATAAAAAATAAAAAAATTAAAAACGAAAAAATTAAAAACGAAAAAACTAAAAATTAAAAAATTAAAAATAAAAAAATTAAAAATAATAATTAATTTATATTTATTAATTATTTATATAATTTTTAAATATAATTAATTATATTTTTAAATAAAAATTAATTTTTAAAATTTTTTAATTAAATAAATTTTTTTTTTAATTTTATTAATTAATTAAAAATAAAATAAATAAATAAAAAATTAAAAATTTTTAATTATAAATTTTTTTTTAATTTAAAAAATTAAATAAATAAAATTATTATATAATATTTTATAAATATATAAATATATAAAAAAAAATACTAAAAATAAAAATAAAAAAAATAAAAAAAAACAAATAAAATATCATTAATTAATAAATGTAAAAGCTAAGCTAAATGGGATTCTCCAGAATCCTATTATGTAATGTGGTGGGGTTTCACGCGTGCACGTGACAGTACTATCCTTGAGCTGGCGCGACGCCGAAGTACCTACCCCTTTCCCGACAACATAGCAAGACATACACGACCGCAAAGGGCCAGCCACCTAAATAGGATCTTACGGATACGATAATATGCTACAAACAATTTGATAAAGTAAGTGTCCCCACTAGCATGAGAATTGTTTAGCGAACATTGGGTACCAGATCGCTAAGCTACGCTGTGGATCCGTCGAAGCTCGTACCGAACAGGAATCTGAACACTGCCAAAACAAGGAACATAGTAGAGATTTATCTATATGGCTCATGCTTCGACATGCATTGGGCAACCGTCATTTTTGTGTCGTCTGAAGTTTATGAAATTTGGCTGTATTAGTTATCATGTTAGTGCCTAGTTTCTGCACCTCTATCTGAAGTAGAGAATGACTGTACATGGATTTGGATTATGGAAGTAGATAGCCGTGGTAGAAGGAATAAGCAAGAGACTTTAATTAGGTAGTTATCCGAACTTTCGGTTCATTCGTGGCATACGAGACGTGTTAGCAATAACTCATTTCTAGTATCTCAAGCTAATCACCATCGGAGTTCGTCGTAGCACATACCCCAAAAGATAACTTCATCCTACCCCTTTTACAAGATAGCTACTATTCAAACTCCATTATCACAGAATAATCCTGAAGACCGGGAACTGAGAGGCTAGGAATATGTAGTAGGCGTGCAAGGCACATTCGAGGGCGGATTCATGAATTATGGAGGCGACGAGCTGCTGCCCAGCATTATCTACATCTAACAACCCAACTTACCAGTATCTAGACAGACGACTGAATTTCTAAGTCTTAATGGCGAATCTTCAAGGGCGAAGCTTCCACCCCCATAATTTAGGCATGGGATAGATTTGCAAGAGACACGAAATAAACAGAGAACACAGAGAATTTTGAGAGTATGATGCCACCGAGAAATTTGCCAGTCCATTTTGCCATTTAATGATAAATAAACCGAGGAATCGATGAGCCAAACTCCCTGATGCGGAGACGCAAATGTAAGATAACGCAGATCTCCTCTCCCTAATGCTTGACACACACACATACACGCGACAACGTGGAAAAGGAAAAGCCAACCTCTACACAGACCATGACCTTCCCCTGCTTGCGACCCCATTCTTCCTCTTTCATTACCGAAGCCCGTTTTGGTAGAAATGAAAGGAAATCAACGACCAACACCACCATGCCCTCCACTCTGTAAAAAGGATTCGCGAAAAAAAAAAGATTTCCTCTGACCCTGATGCTCGTATGATTATTTAACGGTAAGCTTCCCCAACCGCCAAGAGGCGCAAAACGGCAGGAGAGGACGACGTTATGCTGCTCTGGTTGTCCGGCAATCATGAGAAAAGAACCATACCGAGTAGAGACGCACCCGAGACTAGAAAGAAGATCCGCAACTATAACAAAAAAAAGAAAAAAAAAAGAAAAAGACCGCGAGCCGCCAACTTATGTTCCTTGTTCCTTTAACCCTTTGCCATCCTGTTTCGTTGAATTTCCGATTTATTTCTCTTTTTCCCTTTCTCTTCCGAGCCAAAAAACCACCTTTGCAGGTCCTTATGAACTGTTGCTGTCCGATCGTCCCTTTAGGTCCCCCCAACATCACCCCTGGTAAGGACACCTTATATATCGTTCTTGTGAGAGGTGAGTACGAACCCGTCCATCGCGATGCTTTGAGTAGAAACGTGAGGTATCGTGTCCGAAAATAAAACCATTTGAAAAAAAAAAACGAGAGAACTCCGGAAACAGAAATGTTTTCCACCTTCCCTGTTTTGCTACAGCATTTCCCTGTCGTCAAAGGCCCTGGACACCCATGCTGATGCTGGATATACGTTCCCTCCCCCCTAAAAACCAACCAACCTGAACACCGAATTTTGCTTTTCTGTCTTCCGTTTAATACGCCGCCGATGCTCCAATAAAGCGCCCCCTGTTCAATTAGCGGCGAATTGGCCTAGGCGACTCCCCATCACTTGTATCTTCGTGTTCATGACGAGTGCCTGGTTCCTAACCCCAAACGCTTGCCTGAACACCCAAGTTAGACTTACTACCCCAGACACCTGAGCGGTTGCCCCACCCGTTATAACCGTCAGCAGCAGCGTTAGATGGGTTAGACGGAGCACCTGTCGTTGCGACACCTTGAACATTCTCGTCGCCACCAGCAGCGGAAAAGCCGTGGCTCAAAGGAGACGGGAGAGGGGTAGTCGAGCGCTTGTTAAGGGCCGGGTTCTGCACTTGTGAGGTTGCCGACGGGCGAGTGCCGATAGGGGCAACCGTGCTGCCAGTTTGACTCGACTTAGGAGCTCCTCCGGTACGAGGAGGCGAGCCACCCGTGGGAGACGAGTTGCTAGTGCGAGTAGTTTGCTGGCCGATAGTGCTGTCGAAGAGCCCTATGTTAGCAGGCGGGTTCGACTGAGGACTCGCATTGCTGTTGGCGCGGGATAGACCTTGTGTCTCAGTCTGGTGCTGGCTTTCGGCGGCGTTCGATCGTCCATAATCGTACGCGAGAGGAGAGGGGCCGCGATGGCCAGAGGCACCGGCTGATAGACCAGGCACTGCAGGTCGGTTGGCACCGGCTTCCTCGGGGAAACTACCTTCGCCGTATAGTAAGCCGCGCTGTCGGTTAACCATATTTTGGCGTTCATCCTCGGGAAGGCTGCCAGGGCTCAGGGCGCGATCGGGCTTGCCATTATAGGATATGTCGGCGAGAACATCTACAAACAAAGAGTCAGCGCGTATTCGTCAAGGTTAATATATAGTAACAAGTCGAGGCAGGGTTTTACGGGAACTCGAGGAGACATGGTAGGAAATCGCATGCGAAGTCAGGGGGAGGCATGGGACATATCGACTCGGTCGAACGAATTTTCTTTTCTTGATTTGCGACGCGAGTCTTGTGCTATACTGCAGAGGGTGGCCTACTTCGGTTATATTGTTGCTCTTGATGATAGTTGCGAAGCTCTCGCTCCCGCTGAGCCGCCATCCTTCGCTTAGCCGCCACCATCGGGTCGGGCTCGTTGGAGCCGCGCGAGGGCTGGTGTCGCTGCGCAGCGTAGAAGTTCTGCAGATTAGGGCCAGAGTGGCTGGCGCGCGGGTCGCCGAACTCCACGGAATGCGGTCGCGGCCCATGTCCGGATGCAACTCGACCATCTACATGCCAATTAGCACCATTCCTCGGGCGAAAGCTCCTCCATCCCCCGAAGCGTATTTAAACACGCTTTGTGTTTTTCAGAACCATAGCTGGGATAAACTCACGTCGGCCTGGCGGGCCGTACATCTTTCCGCTCTTCACCAGGTTATCAAGGGCCCTTTCCACCTCTATCGAACGTGTCAGTATCAGAGCTTAGCCACAGTAAGCGATGAGGCGACAGGCGATATTAAGCGTAGTATCCGACTGACAGGCCGACACCGTCTATACGACAGAGATCGCGTCGGTCGTGCGACACCGCAGAATATGGGCCTCTTTCTTTTATCTTTCCATTGGACGTACCCTCGAATTGGTAGGCAAAAGCGATCGACTCAACTTCGCGCGGTACGGTAGAGCTGGCGCCTTGAGGTTGAGAGTTAACCAGCGCAATCTTAACGCCACCAACATACACCGGGACTAAACATACCAGATCGCGCCGGAGGCGGCGGGGGTGTTTGGTGCTCCCAGTTAGATTGGGCCGGGCCGGCGCCAGGCCACTGCGAGTCTCCGTAGTATTGCTGCGACATGATGCTGCTCTAAGGTACAAAACGGTGCTGCTGCTCGATGAGGAGTGTATGGAAAGGCAATATGCAGGCGACAATTCGGAATGGCAATTGATGGGCGAGCGACTTGTTTCTTGCGGATCTTCTTTTTAGGTGTCAGCCTCCATATAATCAACCGAGTGGTAAGTGGGCAAATGGTGTAGTAAGTAGCGATAGTGCTGTAAAAGCAGCTAGCGACCCCGTAGAGAACACTAAGAGCATACAAGCCCACCCAATCTTCAACTGCAATGCGATCTTTTTGGGTCGTTGTTAAGGAGCGACGAAGTTGGCACCCTCCACCAGAAAATAAATATTCTTGCCTTCGGTTGGTCTTGTCGATATACTGATTTCGTGCCCTAAGCGCGTAGGAATAGGAGTAGGCCCAAATTTCCTTTGATTTATCGCGCGAGAGGGGCAGAGGGCCAAAAAAAAAAAAAAAAAAGGGAAAAAAAATAAAATGTCTCTCGTTTGCGACTCACCGGAATTATGCCCGAACGATTCTTTATGATGATTAGTCTGGCGTTGGCGATGAGGAATTGTCGCCGACGTTCTATGAGGAGGGAGAGGAAGATTAGGAAAGCGAAAAAAGAAAAAAAAAGACTGCATGCACTACACAACTGCGCAGGCACAACACACGCGACGGGGGACGAGACGTGGATGGAAAAGGGATGCGGCAACGGTAACGGGAAATGGCTATGTTCAAGTAATTAATAGGAGTACTAAGAGAAATTATCGGAGGGGACAAGTGTAGTTGATCAACCAGACCGGGTCAGAATGGGGGAATGGGGGGGTTTAGGTACCATGTAGAGCTACTAACGTGGACCATGTAGTCAGGTAACCTAGCGTATTCCAGTCCTGTCCTAGAGGCTAGACTGTACTCGTGTATAGGGGGTAGGGGGTGCTACCTGCTTTATGTATTTGTCAATGACCGACCTGACTAATAGGTACCTAGGTATTGAATGGGTATTGTCGCGCCACAAAGTGACGGTAAAGAATATTCGACTGCGCTTTCCTAACAGGCTCAGAAAAACAAGGTACCTATATACCTACTATGTATGTAGGTACGCAGGCTACGTATGGGACTGGAGGGACTGGAGGGACTGACGACGATGGTGATTCTTCAATGGGGCATAGATTGGGTAGTATTTTTACCGATTAATTGTGGTTGGCTGATAAATTTCGAGATTGTCCGTCCCTCTTTTCCCTTGTGGTTCTTCTCTAACTTACCGAGACCTGCCTAACCTAGCTGCCTAGGTACTTGTCTAGCACCAACAAGGCAAGGTTGGGATGTCTTAAGGTGCATGTGGAGAAGGCAAAGGGGATTCTAGCACATGGTATTTTCTATATTCTTATATGTGCATATGTCATGCATGCATTGTATTGCCATCGACTCAATTATTTTGAATTCGTCCTTTTGGTTGTCAACAAATCCTTGGGAGTGGACGTGATGAGATGCCAAAACTTACCTAAAACATTGTTTTATAGCAGACAATGACTTTCGACTATGACAGGAGTACTTCTCTTTCTAGACGTTCGAGTCACGCGTAAACTAATTCTATCTACCTAATATGCAAGTAGGTGACTAGTAACAGTAGTAGTAGTAGTCTCTGGTATCGCCAGATAGTTACTTCCAATTATCAATTTGTACCTAATAAGAGTCGATGCGGGCTCCCTCGTACTAGCAAAGTAGACGACTGATGACGGCCGACTATTAGAGCACATTGATGCCTAGCTGTCTCTGAGTTCCTCCCAACATATACACATAGATATCAACTAGAGCCTACGTGTTGGCCATAATAATATGTCGTACACTGCCCTAAAGCAACATGACTGAGTCCCGCAAAAGAATTTGAAGATTTCAACAGATGCATAACCGTTGTGTCTTAGTCGGTCACCCTACATAGTAGGATAATTACAGGGTTATGCCTGCCAGTAATCAGCGGGAACCAGGACCAGATGTGGTGGAAACATCGTTAGCGACACCAGTATTGCCCCTATCCTTGTAGGGGCACATGGTCACCTGTGGTCTACACCAACTATATTGAGTACACTCGTCACCGTGCAGATATTTTGCATCGATCGATTCCGCCCTATTATTCTCGTGAGAAGCGAGGTGTTCGTCGGGGTTTTGCAGGTCGTAATAACACCAGCCATTGAGGTAGGGTAGATGACATTAATAGTCCTTATAATAAGATAAGGAGGCCAAGGCAGGTTGGCGCTTCGATGAAAGAGATAGAGGGGAAAGGAGAGACCTGACACTAGAACGAAATGAAGCGAAGAGCCTCAGAAGAAGGTCTGAGCACTACCTAGGTAAAACCAACAGTGCCGGAGTTTATTGCCGTCTGAACCGTTGCCCATCTTGACGGCCCACCATCGCATCTCCGTTGCTGCTGTAGTAAAATTGCGGTGCGACAGCACGACGGCAGCGACAGTTGCTTATTCCACCCATTCGCCCATCCACTCATCTCCACATACCAGGCAGATGAGGTGAATCTTTGTCAGTTTTCTCTTACCCTTCTATGCAAGTTCTCCCATGTCTCGGGTTGCATCTTGCACCCCGACCTGTGCGCCCTGCGACCCGTTGAAACTTGAGCCTCCGTTTCAACCTTTTAATCTTTACACTTTCTCTAAAATCGCACGAACCTCATTCTAATTTTAACAGCTTCGAATAACCCAATACCGACACATATACTCCGTATAGGCAGCTCGGAGCCAAGTCACAAAACAGATCATGAAGTATAAGCAATGCTTCGACCTTTCAAGAAGCATCGGCAAAATACTGCGCCCTTCTTTTTCATCCTTCAATTCCCGCCCTTGCCCGTGAAAGGCCTCGGTGTAAATGAATCGCTATCGAATCCCCTTGATGCGATTCGCTATCATTACACGTGGTAGACATCGTCACGTACCATCCTGATAAGTATTTCGTATGGTGCATCTGTCCCCCCCCCCCCCCAAAAAAAAATAATAATAATAATAATAATCAAATATCCACCTCACGGCGCGGATACCGCCATTTCATACCGACAAGCACTCCCACAGCCGGTAATCCTGCACATACACGTATGAGTTAATAGTCACGGGGAAAGTTTTTGGTTGGGATCGAATCATGAGTTGGTATCAGTCTCGTTGGGGCCGCTCCCCTATATGAACGTTGATCTCTATCCATGACAACTGTCCCGCGCAGTGAAATTAAACTGGCCTAGATTTCGATTCCCGTTCGGCTAAACCATTCCGTGGCTAGATAAATTCCCCGAGCTCGAATTTGGTCTTTGCGCTGAACATTTCCATACTTGCTCCGAGTCTGGAGCCTTACAGACAAATCGAAATTCTTAGTAGATACAGTAAGTGACGTTTAAGTTAAGGCACGGAAGTACCTAATCTTACCAGCGTAAGAATATCACGGGGACCAAACCATCAAAGAATGATAATTTCTCTTCAGGACTTGCTAGTACCCTCTTTGCCCCTAGGAGCCACCGGGTAATCAGCTACAGCGTCTACCTAAGATAGGGGATTACGCTCGTGCTCTACTACTACCTGCCGATGTGTCTGTGTGTATGAGACAGGACAAGAAATTACAAAACGTTTTTTTCTGCAGTAGGAAGCGTGTATGCTGATCCTAAAGGTACCTACCAACCAACAGCTTGCACAGGCTTGGCATCTGGTTACTGTGCAATCGAAAGTCAACTAAGAACAAGGGAACCCATCCAACCTGCCAACGTCAATAATTCCACCCAGCAGTGCGGCCCCGTCCATCAGTGTAGGCCAGCGAGGCTAGGGCCATAAAATTGTTCTAATTTTTGTGTCCACGACCTTGGCAAGCTATCCGAAGTCTTGGTACATGTCCAATCTGTCTAATATTGGATGAAAATGAACAAGAAAAATAGGTTCAATGACTGTGTCGCCGCCCAAACCTCGAGACTCTAGGTATCGACCCTTAGATATATGTAGGTAGAGATGTCCGCCGTCCACACCACCCATTTTTGGCACTTACCGCTACTCTACTATGTACTTCGTCGAATACTTAGGGGATATGTACCTCTCAGATATAGTACACCGATGACTAGGTATCTTAATAGTATTCAACCATATATTTCCGGATTGCTGAATACTATGTAGAATAAGCCAAAGCCTCGCGAGCAGACAATACTTGTCGCCATCTTTGCTCTGGCTCTCAAGAGATCTCCCATCATTTTTTTTACACGCTGAAATTTTCTTAATTTTTTTTTCGTTTAGCGCACTTAGCGATGTTTGAATTCGGGGTTCTACCAAAAACTAGCCTGGTTCACTGGCTCCAAATACCCGAGGCTACCAGCTAAGGTTGTGGGATGGCCCGTTGATTTTAACCACTTGGGTGCGTCATCAGTTGATGAATGGCCTGATCCGATAACAAGGTTCTGACACAGTACAAATACAATTTACATAGGAGGTCCCTAAGGTGACAAGGTGGCCAGCAGCAGAGACGGAGTCCCTTCGGCAAGCCGATCGTAGGGGCCTGGCCGTAAAGATCTCTACTGAGCTTCCTGAATTGGCAATCTGCTCCTTTCAGTTCAGATAGCGCTACGTTCGAACCCCATATCACTCACCCCAGAACCCAGAGCCCCTCGGCCCCTGAGAAAGAAGAATTCAGAACATCACTAAGGCCAATATCTATCACATTTTACTATTCAAATATCGATGCTCTCTTCAGAGACCCGGTAAGCTGCTTTTCGCCGAGTCGGTCTGCTATGCAGATCCGCCCCGGCGTGCTCACCTATTCGGGTTCATCGGGTTGGAAATATCCATGAATGCGTATGTATGTGACCAAGTGCGGGAGTACCTACCTACTTTCAGCACATCGGGCGTTTCTTTTTTCCCATGGTATTCTCTCCGCTGAATATTCGGGTTCGGCCGAGGTGCAACAACGTTTTCGTGTAACGCTACATTAACTACTGACTGTCTGGATACGGAGTCTTCAATTCGTGAACTCGCTAACTTAGATATATGAGTCTTTTTTCCACCGCGTCTAACCAAATTATTGCAATCCGTTTCGAATTAGTGGCCATCCTCCGTATTACGTTATTAGATCTTGATGGTTTATTATACAGCCGGCCAAAGCTACTGGAAAGGGAATTAGGGCGTAGATTTTCACGACCTACCGGTTGACGATTACGCCTAGTCTTTCCACTTATCTCGGGAGCCTATCTTGGGATGCCATCATTTAGAGATCCTCATTTTCCTGACAGCCAAAACAGCCTCCACGTCTCAAGAAGCCGGAGAAATGACCAGGTTTAAATCAAGTGGTCAATCATTACCGCGAGTAGACTTCCAGGCCTGGGATAGGTACTTACCTGGTTAGGTATCGTAAGTACCGACTATGTAATCAGCCACCAGCCCTCCTGCGACAGATCGAATTCCCATCTTTCGAATCCCCGTCTAACCCCATTCAGATCTCTCTATTCGAAGCCGCAGGCGGTTGCGTCTTCCCTGCATTGCAGATGCAAGCGCTTCTTGCGTACGTTCATGTACGGGAGCGATCAGCCTCGAAAGTCCTTCCAGCGGGTTCGGCGACCCCTATTTTTCAGCAACGATAGGCCGCCGCCCCCACCTGATATTTGATCATTCACCATTTGTTCGCCTCCAGCACAATAGAGCTTTCCCCGCGTTACTTGACAGCAGGTTTCTCCCCCCAAAGTTGGAGATGCGAATCATCTGCCTCTTCCTAATTCGGTAATGACATATATGATCTTCGCTTCGCAGAGAATATCCAGGCTCGGTAGATGTGCTGGAAAGGTAACTCAGATTTCTCCCCCTTTTATGACCTGTGGACTGCCAAAATAGAGCTTAAGATCATGGATCTTTGCTGCTTGTCAGAGCTCAGGCCCAAGAAAACTGAACGTATCACCTAGAAAAATAACCAACGTAAGCCAGGTTCGTCAAACTCGCTCCCTAGGTAGCTACCTCCTATGCAGCTACCGTGAAACCTAAAAAGGATGCCCCGTCCATCGAGTATCTCTTACTGCCACCGGTATCATTACCATCGAGATATCGTCGCCGGATGTCGTTAGCAAAGGCTTCCAGGCACGTACTTCGCCTTACGGCCAACGACGCATGCAGGTCAGACCTGAATTCGATTAGACCCCCAGCAATTAATCCCACCTATTGGTATCGCCTCCCGCTCCAGATGACCCGGCAGGTCTCGTTAGACATCCATTCGTCGTCAAATCCCTCCACTTCGTAGGTCTCGGCTTGTTTTTCTTATGGTAATATATCTCCAATACCCAACTTAGCATAGTAACCAGGAAACCAGTTAGAACTAACCCCAATGCACAGTCATCAACTTGGTCAAGTTTATTACCAATAGGTCGTTTTTAATGGCAATATTTTTGGTTATCATAAAACTTCCTGAGGTCGCCCCATTCCGCTTCTAACCATGTCTCAGCTGAATAAGCTAAATGAGCAGACATTTGTTTAATATATGTAGATACTCTTCCTACCCATCACAGTTACAGATTCCAGAGTATAGAACGATTATTTCTCCTCTTTTCTCCCTTTTTTATTATTATTCCTTGTAAGGCCAAATATCCTTCGAAATATCAATGTCTGGGTTCCCAAGAAACGCACACCAATAATAAAATATCACTTGAGAGTCTCATGTTGAGAACAGAGCCAGTATGATGAATATCACATAACTGAAATTCTTCAGCTTCTTCTATATAGTTGATTGAGTCCAGCCTCGGATCTTTGCTCCCATGGAGAAGATATAAGGAATGCCCGGCTTAGCTGAACTTCCCTTCCCAACGAACTTGGTTGCGAAAACGCACGCCTCTCTCCGGCTATGTCGATCTGCGGTTCTAATATCGAGAAGCCCTGAACGAATTCAACTTATTGCTAGTTGGAATAGGTACATATCGTCGGGACATGTCTAATCTCGCCAGACGCGATAGGCGTTCGAATTATGGCTTCTAAGTGATAGAACAGAAAATGTCCTATCCCCCACAAGCGCTATGGCAAGGCTAATGCGGTGTGCCGAAGCTTATCAAGAAGCCTTGCATGTGGCGTGCTCGTAGCCGTCTCGGCTTGACTGAAAGGTTTGTTGTCTGTTTTACAAGATCAGAACATAGATACCTAAGATACTGCGCTTGGTTAGTTGGTCGTTTGTCGTCCGCCACTAGAAATCATTTTGGATCTTATGTCTCGCCTTGGACATATCGTAAGTAAAAATGAGTAATCTGGGAATTGACGATTCGAAAACCTTTTCCAGAAGGTATTGTACGCATCTTCTTAGACTGACTTAGCGAGAACCTTGAAAAGGTGTGCCGCTCTATTCCGTAGCAGTCGAAAAAAACGTAGCACAGAAAAGAGCTGAAAGATGCTAGACCCCGCGCTAGAAGTTCCCGGTAGGCCAGGCGCCCACCCGCTGGCAGGCTGGGTAAGGCCTAGAAGCATGCGCCAATTCGATGATAGCCACTTTTTAGCTACATAGTAACTGATAACCGGAGCAAGGGTCCCTTATGGCCAATAAAAAACGGCGCCACGGAGGTTGCTTGCCAGATCTCGTCTAACCTCTCACGCCGACCGACGAGCTGCACCTCCATCGACCTACATAGACGGGCCGGATGCTTGCGTCTCTTGGACAAGGTTTTGCCTCAGCCCGCGTGAGGAAGAAAAAAAAAAGAAAAAAAAAATCCATCCCATGCGGCCACTTATAAGCTATATCCTCACGCTGTAGTCATATGAAGTCCGTGGTCTCTTGTTCGTCCATTCCAATCCGGCCCTCGCTTCTTACCTGAGCGCATATTCTCTCTTATGTGCGCCGACCTGTCACGGTAGCAACATCTGCAAGCGACTTGAAGTCTTTGCGCTTGCGTTAGGGGGACGAAAGAAAGACTTAAACCTCGGGAGACATTTATTCGTTTATTTATTGATACCCCATTTGTATGAAATTATCGGAGCTCGCGTCGTCTTCTTTGATTCAGACTCTTCAAAGCACCTTTGGACCAGATAATTCCCGGGGATATAATCAGATTCCCCAGCAGTTCGAAATGGCAGACGAGTACAGGAAGCCGGGCCAATTCCAAGGCCCCACTGCCACCGTCGAGGTAACCGGTGACACCAACGGCTCCGTCGATGCTACCAACGAAGCAGTCAGCCATGGCCTACAACAGATCGAGGCCAAGAAGGTCCATTGGTATTCATACCTGGCGACTACTGATTTCTGGGTCGTCCTCTTGCTAGGCCAAGTTCTGGCCCTCTGCATCACCGCCACCAACACCTTTTCGACGTTTTTGGTCAACTATGGCACTTCGATCCCGGCTTTCCAGACCGTCTTCATGTACATCCTGCTATCGCTCATCTACCTGACCTACACGCTTTACGCCTACGGACCCAAGAAGTACGGCAAGATCTTACTAAAGGACGGCTGGAAGTACTTCATCCTTAGCTTCCTGGACGTCCAGGGCAACTACTTCACCGTGCTGGCGTACCGCTACACCAACATCCTCTCGGCGCAGCTGATCAACTTCTGGGCCATCGTCGTCGTCGTCATCATCTCGTTCCTCCTGCTGCGCGTGCGTTACAAGATCTTCCAGATCATCGGCATTTTGGTCTGCTGCGGTGGCATGGGTATCTTGCTGGCCAGCGACCACATCCAGGGCACCAACGGCGGCTCTGGAGAGAACATGATCAAGGGCGACCTTTTCGCTCTCCTAGGTGCCACTTGCTACGGTCTCACCAACGTCTTTGAAGAATGGTACGTCAGCAAGCGCCCCATGTACGAGGTGCTATCCTTCATGGGCCTGTTCGGTATGATCATCAACGGCGTGCAGGCGGCCATCTTCGACCGCGAGAGCTTCCAGCAGGCGACGTGGAACGGTGAGGTCATCGGCTACCTGGTGGGCTACACCCTGGTCCTGGCCTTCTTCTACTCCGTCGTCCCCTTCATATTCCGCATCGCCTCGGCCGCCTTCTATAACGTATCGCTCCTGACTGGAAATTTCTGGGGCACCATCAT
Organism: Hypoxylon sp. FL1150; assembly: GCA_022495205.1. Lineage (NCBI taxonomy): Eukaryota > Fungi > Ascomycota > Sordariomycetes > Xylariales > Hypoxylaceae > Hypoxylon > Hypoxylon sp. FL1150. The sequence continues at coordinate 116,540 of MU376265.1, read as the reverse complement.
CGGCATCCACGTCTTCGGCTATACCATCCACTTCATGTACCCGATCGCCTTCGTCTGTATTATCCTGGGCCTGACGGTATACTTCCTCGCCGGTAGCATCCTGGGCGAGTCTAAGAAGCCCTGGCTCGGAGACAACCAGGAAGAGGGTATCGCCGGCTTCGGCACCGCGAAGTTGAAGGCCCTGAATACGGCGCGGAAGCAGGGGCTAGGTCCTACGAGCAGTGTGGAGAATGCGGTCTAGGCATCTTGCCACTTTTAGGTGTTTATCTCAGGTGAAAATGGATATGGCTGATGGAGGAGTTCTGGAATTCTTCATTATTTTGGATACCAACATAACGTACGCGATTCTACTGAGAAGGTTCGTTCAAGTAACATTAATCGTAAACACCGTGACCCTATACTCTTTTGCGTAAATGGCCAACTTCCTTAGAATTGGGTCTGTGCTGCTTCAACCATGACTTCGCTAATCATCAATCCAAATAAGGAGTGACTTGTCCCTATCATGGAGCTGCATACGTCAATAGCTGAGTCGAATTTAGTTTCTACACCTAATCACTTCGCTTCCTCTGGGGAATCATGGTAACAACCCAGGTCATGATACCATCTTTTGAACAGCTATCAACTCATTTACCATCTAGTCAGCTATGCTTATGAGCAAAAGGAAACTTGGGGACTTGGACGATCGATGGAAACAATGAGCTTCTTTATAAATCCATGGCAACCCGTCAATAATTTCTTAGATCCCAAGTAAACTCGCAACGGATTTCCGCCAGTATTGTTTCAGCCTTAACAGTCTTTGTAAACACTTCTGTGTCCCCTAAAGCCAACTACGACTACCTATCATCGAAGAACGGCCACTTATCTGCCGCTCACTCCTTCCAAGTTCAAGTCAACCACTACATTTTACGAAGCGAGTCCCATCGAACACGACTGCGCGCCTTCTTTTAGACTAAAGTCGTTAAACCATAGGCACCAAAATGTGCATCACCTTATTCAAGCAGGCCCAGTGCCCAACGTGCCAAGCATGGCACGGCCCCAAGGAGATCAAAAAAACAACCATATGCAAGGAAGCACGCGCAATGAACCACGAGCTTGGGGCATGTGGCTATTCGGGTGATATGGTTCAGCGGGTCAAGGTCGACTGCGACACATGTGTGGAGCGAAAGAGAGCTGAGGAAGAGCGCAGGAAAATGCGCAACCTGGGGCAGTAATTAGGGCAAACAGAGGAGCAGAGGAGCAGAGGAGGAGAGGAGGAGAGGAGCAGAGGAGCAGAGGAGGAGAGGAGGAGAGGAGGAGAGGAGGAGAGGAGGAGAGGAGGAGAGGAGGAGAGGAGGAGAGGAGGAGAGGAGGAGAGGAGGAGAGGAGGAGAGTAATCCCATCAGGCGACCACACCAGGATATGATGGGCTAGATGTTGCGTAGACCTCACAGCCCGTCCCCTATATCACAGGTGTCTTGCCTTCAATGTTAAGATTAGGATTTGGAGTACCACAGCAGATTAATGCAAGAGGAATAGTACCTATAAAGCAAGAGAGTTAACCCTATGATAAGTGTTAGAGTACAGCAAGCCACTCCTAATCATCATGGATGCTACACACATGCGGGATCTTTCATATCAATGTAACGAGATAACAGCCCGAGTTGACTGATGTGTCTATTGTTACACAAGCTATAATGCCAGTTATACACAATATACCTCATAGATTTTATGAGGTACATAGTTCATACAACTTTCGCACACAGCTCTTCTTCTGATGATAGATGTGGTCCATGTTGCACTTTTATAGTATCCGTGTCCATACTTGTAAGTGCCGTAGTCATGGCACGTCGTTACTATGTAGTTGTGGTCATCCTTGGGACCATGGCAGGAATTGCACCGATCGTACTAGTCTTTCTTTGGCCTTAGCTGGCACATGGTCGGCCGCTATTGTATCTGGATGAAGTACCTGCGTTTGATAAAAAGAGATAAGCTGCCGGCTTGCTCGGTGGGACGTCCTGTCTACTAAAAGATTGGGTTTACGGGAAAAGGAGTCACTACGTGCAGATTCGCTACGAAAGAGAGTCAGCTCCGAGTTCCGCTCGTGTTTAACATATATGGCACATAGTTAGCGATGATCAGGAAAGAAAATGGCGTCGAAAAAAAATCAGTTAAATACCTAAAACCACCTGAACTATTCTCAAAGTCCGAGTACGCTATAGAGTCTTAGACATATAATGGCAAAAAAATAGAGATGACACTTTAGATGATGAATCGTATGAAAAATTCAAAGGCCTTCCCCCTTCCTAAAAAAAAAGTTCCATAGCCAAAAGAGATTGTTACCACCTTCTCGTTCAGCCCACAGCCTCCCCATGTAAGCCGGTAAATTGATACCACATATCGTATTAACATGGAACCTGGATTGGAACTTTGTCCGTTCTCGCTCTATGTTGACGGACAATAATTCCTAGTGATAATTGGTAGTTGTAAAGACGGCAGTGTTGATGCTTAATTGATTATGAGAGAGCAAAGCTAAGCGGTGCTAGGATAACGAGACCGAAGTACTTACCTCTTACTTATAACTTGACAATAGGCGCTTGTGAGCAGGCGGATTTACATACTGGTATGCGTAATAGTGTATTATCAAAACTTCGCCCCAATTCAGATATCCAAAGATAGTTTGTTTATCTCTATATAAAATCGAATTACCTTGCGATCCTTCCTCTTGCGTAAATCCCTCTTCGTAACATATACCAACCGACTGAACCCTATAACCACCAAACTCTGACCACGTTCATCATTATCGTAAAAGCTTATCGGCTTCGACCCCGTATTCTCGTTAACCTGAAGCTAGTGGGACAATTGCCAACTATGTGCGCAGGCAGTTTGAATGGAAACTCACATGTGATCGTTGTGAGAATTGTTACGACCGGTACCCGATCTAATCGGTTAATAATATACAACAGATGCTGGCCTACCAAATACGACTGTGATTCGGTATTGATCTGACTCTCCGTCTACCCCAGCGAAGATGTACTGCCTGTCATCAAGTCTTGATGCGACAGGCAAGGCGCTGGAAACCTTGTAGATAGTTACTCACTGGAGTAAAAATAGTTAATCTTGGGTGGCTTACGTTGCGGGCTCACTACATTTTGGAATCGAGACTAGGCAGTTTCGGATTGCTGACGATCGCGTCTCAGGAACCGTCGTCTGTAGGGCATCGCGAGCAAGTCAAAGCGACCATAAGCTTGCCGTGATATTGAGTGCTTGTAGTTTAGTTAGACGCAAGACAGCGGTCCTTATGTTTAAGTCAAGCCCTCGCATGTGACAGTTCGTTTCATCGATGACACACGCTCGAGTAGGTGGACTATTGGATTAGGTAAAGCCCCTATCTTCGCTAATCAATCCGGCTGGCTGGTTCTACGTTCTTCATACAAGGACATTGACCAACCGGGCCTTTTCTTGCGTTGGCAGTAGTATGCAGTTGGATGCGCGTATGGTGCCAACCGAGACGCCGCTTACGCCACAGTAGGCTGCCTCAGTTCGAGATAAGGGGGGCGAGAGCAACACGTATGCGGTAGGGGTGTCTTGCCTTCTTTCTGCAACCCAGCGCGGCGGCGACCTGTCAGAATCTAGCTCGTGCGGCTTTGGATTGACAGCAAATGGGGTCGTCTCCATTACCCCGAGCCGAAACACGTTAGCTGCTTTTTCTTAAAACAGGCACCGGGAATATAGATGACAAGAGCTCGCCTTCGGTGTCCCTAGCGGCGGATCTTCGACTGTTCATTGCCGCATACGCTCCGGAGTCCGGGAACTATCGAATAAACGGCAGAAGTGCCAGGGTGAGATACAACCCACATATATGTACCTAGGGCATCATGGCATCCGGATTTGGAAATACGCTACGTGGATACGCACAGTCCATAACATGGAGGAAGGAAAAATTTCTCGTATCCGTATTTTGACGGGCGGACTAATGCTGCTTGCTCCTCTGCCAATCTGCTTTGCTGGTATCTTCTAGGAACTTTCGTGGGTGTTCGGCACTGTTCGTGTGCTAAGCGAAGCGAGGACGTCGTTGGCGAAGTGGCAAATGAAGAGAGAAGCGGCCGGGGAGGTGAAGTCGGAATTGAGCCGAAGCAACAGACCAATAGGAATCGCCAACGCGGATAGCTTGAGCCACGCTGTGGCTGAGCACGTATGCAGATGGTAGATCCCCCGCTGGCAGGGATCAAGGGCGTTTCGTCGGGTTGCGAGAAGAGTGGCGAAACTTCCCGAACCTGTGCCCCTGTTCAGACGCCGGCGGACTGGCGGACTAGGCGGGCGAGGCGTGTTTCCCGAGCGGGAACTTGACAAGCTTTAGACAAGCCAAAGCCCGAGGTTGGGATTGTCAGCTTGGGATTGTCAGCTCGGGCTTGCCTGCCCAGTCTTGCCAGTCTGCTTGAACTCAATTGTCTGGGCAGTTGTCCAAATGAGTCGATGATCGTCGTTGATGTTCTATTGCTGTCGCGTCACTGACGGAACCGCGCGAACATGTGACGTTCATCTTTATATTTCTAACTATCCGGCAATGCGGAAACGTCAGTATCACGAACGTCTATACATAGGTAACTGTTATCTGCAAGGCGTGTCGTGCGAGTCTTAACTCCGCTGTGGCGAGTGGATAGGCCTGCATCGCGCCCCGGATATCGCTGACGATGGGAACAAAGTCGGCCCTTTCCATGGGAATTCGTTTTTGTAGAACCCCCAACTCGTTAGATTCGTATATACCGGCAGTATGTAGCCATATCAAATATTAGCTGCTGATTGCGTCAGGGTTCGTAGATCAAAAAACCTTAGCCGACCCATCAAGCTAGACGCCCTAAGTGTTTGAGAATCTTAGACTTCATGTGGTCTATCGCCAATGGCATGTGCTGGAGTCCCTTTCGGATCCCAGACCATGTATCCTGTGGGACCCTCTACATCTACAGTCTGTATTACTTCACCAACGCGGGCCCTAAGATAGTAGTTATGGTATAGAGGCCGGACCAACTATCCAGTTCGCCAGATGCGAAGTTGCGATTTGGCTCGAGATAGCCCCCAGACGAAGAGGGGAACCATCCGTACGAGGTGAAGATGATAAGATGACGGAAAACCTGGTCAACATTAGTCAAAGACACCCAGGTGAACAACGCATACTTGCTATGTAGTATTGATACGAGACGAATCTCGATGCTATATGGTATTAGGTATGTATGATGATAACTTGCGGTCGATAATAAAGACGGATCTCACGGTAACTGCAACGGTCGCGTGTCGAATGGTCTACCTGAGCACGGGAGCAAGCAAGCGTCTTATTTCCGAGCAAGTATGTCGAGTGGTTGTCAAGTATCTGTTAAGGGAGAAAGTTGCGGTCCGAGCTTTTTCGTAGCGACACGATGTCTGTGCCTACATTTAGTGTGCGGGTGAAATGCTCCTGGCCTGTTGGCTTGGCATTGTGACTGGCCGGTTCGAGCCAACTGTTCGATATACGCAGCCCGGCCGGTTGGGTGCAAGCGAAGGGCAGAAAAGCAAACTGCTAACGGTTGCAGTCGGCGGCACTCACCTGTTTGAGGCCGAGACGGTGTGTACGCAGAGATACCAACCGTAACTAGAACTGTATCGTCCAGTGTGGGTAATAGGGATTACGCACATTATACATACCTTAGGTAGGTAAATAGATATGTAAGTGTTGATTAGGTTAGAAACATGCATGTCTATGCGGATCGTGGGGATATGAGTGGGAACGTCCCGAAAGGCAAAGGGCTCAGGGGCGCGAAGTGGGGGATTTGTTCTCTTGCGAGCTTCACATGTACATACTACAGCTCTCTTCTCTGTTATTGTGTATTGTGGGTGTAGCATATCTCACGAAAGTCTGTTTAGCAGGCTCGGCAGGTAAGTATCTTAGAACAAAGGTACGTGCTGATATATCAACGAATGCGGCGGGATCATTTGCATCATAGGCACCATGATGTCGGTAGTGGTGGCCAAAGATGGATGTCTCACACACGCAAGTAGATGCACGAGGTCAAGTGTTATTGTATTATTAGGTCTTATGCTTGTCTAGACATCGTAAGGGGGGGCTGGGGGGCTTAGAAGGTTCCCCCCTAACCGACCCGTAAGGCTGTATATACTTGCATTCCACTGCTGATCGTCACTATATTACTACTTAGCAGCAAGTACCTCATGAATATTCTGAGACCTTCAGAGGTCACCGAGAAGCCGCGCTTCCGTTACTAGGCTGAGCGGCACTCATAACGGAGGAAAAATAGACGGAACTAGCGAGACTCTTCGGGGAATAATTCCTGAAGCGTTCTGATTTGATTATTCCTTGCTGGAGCCTGCTCCGATTCAAACTCACTCATGTAGAAGAGAGGATCGGTGAAATTGAATCTAGAATGCCAAAGAACCACCTGACTTATTAAACAGTCGTGGGCTGCGAGGGTCGAGGAGAGGAAAAAAAAAAAAAAGGTGCCCCTTTGCTGGGACCACTAACACGGTAAGCGCTGCGGGACCCCTCGTAGCCTATCACATGCAGCGAGGAGCTTTTGCTCCGGCTCAGCATCGAAGCCCGTAGCAGGTCTACTTGATTAGACAGCACACAAAAAATGAAAGCGATAGGCAGTCCCTTGCGAACTGCTGGTAGAGCAAACAGAAAAATGACATTTTCCTCCTCTTGTATATTTCCAGGGGGGTATGCAGTTACGTATCTCCATGCCTTGCACTCGCCACAGGGGGTTTCATCAGCAGCGCATCAGTGGCCTAATGTACCATTCTGGCTCCGTGGTGGCGATTCCAGCAGTTGTGTTACAATACTCGTAGGAGCACCTCTCGCCTATTTTATACTCGACGCCACACCTGCGCCTAATAAGCCACGGCCACACTGATGGTATGCCAGAATACCAGCTGTCGTCGAGACTCTTGTCCTTTCAGGGACTATCCATTACACGGTGTTCTTTGCATTTCAAGGCAAAGACCCAGCTTACACGGTATCTTTAATGTGCACTGAGCACACTGCCGAATGCCCTGTCTGTGGGAAACAATACCTAATTTATGTCGAGTTCTGCAAACACTACCATCCTCCACTGTTACAATGCCCTAGAGGGATAGCTGAGGTGAACGAAGACATGCAAGAAGGAAGATGTCCGAGCCCGGTTTGTCCTTACAGTCGCACGGGTGGTTGCTGTGTCAGTTGACAACTTCTCCTTCAACAATCCAACGTCGCTAGTTTGCGGGGACGTCCTAGGGTCGAATACTAGCAACTATAGCCTCTCTCCTCCGGGTCCGACCTCGACAATTTGGTCAACTCCTTGGTACTCTGGAATCTCGAACTCATACTTCTTGGCGACCGCTGGAGACACGAAGCTACTGGTACGTTAGTCACAAATGACACCCACTTCTCGGTCTACAACAAGCTACTCACCGACCGCCTACAAAATGGCGGCCCTTGAAATGCTTAACCAAAGGCTTTGGAGCTGTCAGACTGATCAGAAACTCAGGATTGAATTTGCTGCCCAGACCCGACTCTGGCGGCCCAGTTTCGATATTCCAGGAAGACGGAGCATCAACTGAGGTTACGGGAAGTTTGGTTTCCTCCATTGCTCGGATCACTGCCGGGAATGGCTCCCGAACCTCGCCGGAGAAGCTGAAACCTGGCCTGAATGAGTCTCAGAGCTCTCGAAGCCCGATGACAATACGCACCGAAAATTGCATCGACGACGTGATCTGTCGAGTTAATAGCCGTTGGGAAATCATCCACGAACGGCACGTCAAGATCTTCCAACTGCTTGGCAAGTCGCTATGACGGTGGTAATGATTAGTACCCCGAGTGCTAGTAAGAACGATTGGAGCGAATACGAATTATGCTATACACAGAGTGTACGTTTAAGGCTCGAGAGGAAAACAAGGAAATCCCAACTTAGGAGTTGGTGATGGAATTAAACGTAGGACAAGAGGTCAGGAGACATGGTGCTCTAGGCTGTGTTAACGAAGAGACGATAGACGGCACGGGAAAAGTACCTAATCTAGTGTTATGGCGGCTCCATGGAGTTGTCCCGGGTAGTTCTTGATGGCAATCATACCTGATAGAGCTCATTTTTGCTTCGTTTCGGGTAGTAAATAGTGGGCTGGTACCCATAATGGCGAAGATGGCGAGCTGCAACAAGCCCATCGCCGCCTTCATTCCATCAGCAGCTTGGACGTAATATAGCTTGTAATCAAAATATGGTGCTAACCGTTATTGCCGGGCCCGCAAGCTACAAGCACTCGATTGCCCTTGTTAGGGGGATGAACGCGGTAGACTGTAATAGAGATAACAAACATTAGATTGCTGCTGGTACCTAGCTACGTAGCGAAAACGAATTTCATACCGACCTGGGAAACAGATAGTCCAGCAAGTTCCATGAGCTGGTCAATTGAAAAGGCGCCGGTGCTCATAAGCTCCTTATCGAGAGCTGCGGCAGCTTTAGCTGACAAGGTCTACACACGTGTAAGTCACAAGTATCCATCCATACAACAACAATTAGATCAAGACTCACCTTGAACGCCATGACTACTTAATACCAATCGGGCGGCACTACGATACGAAACTAGATAGAATCAACCCGGAACAGCAATATATTTGATAAATTGGGAAGATGCCAAAGAGGATTTTGGGGAGGGTGGGTTTGCTCAAGGGGCCGACGGGGACTGACATCACGCCCCGATGACTAAGCGGCTTCCGGTGGGTGCACGGACCATATCTGAGACCACTAGGTACCTAGGTATCTTCGACGGGGGACTGAGTTGGCCGAGCGGAGAAAACACTCTCCAGCTCCGCCAAAATTTCCAATTGCGATGGACTGAGATGCGATCTTGAAGTTCTCGTGCGAAACCACCATAAATCACGATGGTGGTAAAGATCCGACTAGCCCGCTTCGGGCGAAGAAACTCTCCTTTTTATAACATAGTCGTCGCCCAAGCGAGGTCAGTTTTACGCGATACGCATTGCCCGTCAAGTCTAGACCGAACACAACTAAATTCCATCTTAGAACGGCGAGAAACAGCAAGCCTCTCGAGGTAATTGGCACATACGACCCTATTCCGAAGCCCGACCCATACGATGACTCCGGAAGGCTGCACAAAGACATTAAGCTCGACACATTAAGAGCCAAATATTGGATCGGTGTCGGTGCGCAGCCAACAGATACCGTCTGGAGACTATTATCCATGGTACGAGATGCTACCTGCCCTTCGCTCAAATGCAAATTCGTTCTGATTAAACTTAAATCTAGCTTGGGATAATGGAACCGAAGTACCGAAATACCGAACCACGAACTCCGCCTCCTATGCCGCGAGAGGTCCAGGGCGGCTCCAAACCATAGAGAGACCACATGATGAAAGTATCTGACGGCGGCCTGGAGTACCTATGGGCAAAAATCTCCATATCGGAGAACCATACGCGAAACTCTGGCCGCTTTCCATAATTACGGTCCTCCCAAATATAGCCGGAAATGAAGCATAGCTCTCGAGGGTGCGACTAAACATCGAATGAGCATTGGCCAATTGCTCTACCAATTATGCGTATATAGGAGGGCATTTTCTTCGAGATATTCTCGAAGGCTGTAGGAACATTGGTTCAGATGCGCAGCTCGCAAGCTAACGAGCCATTGTATAATACGATGAACAAAAGTTAAACAGTCACTCGTCCATTCGTGTCACTTGTGATATATCCCTGATATCTTAACCTAGAATGGCAGCATATTTATTAGTTACCTAATAATGCAAATATAACATGCCAACTTAGAGTGAATTTACGAAGCAATCGCATAAAAACACATCAAATGAGGTGCAAACCAATAATTCGAAGACGGTGACTGTTGCGAAATTGCTTTCATGGCCACATGCACCGAGTCCAAGAGCATAGACTTAGCCCCATACCCGTCCAGACCTCCCGATGATGAGGAAACCATCACCACATAACCAGATAGAACATGTAGACCTTGTGTCGAGCTCTTATAATACACGAATCTCAAAGCAGCAGCGATACAACACTCTCACCTCGCACCATTTATCCTCGGCGCGCCGTCCTCCGGCACCAGCACCCAGTCCTTGACGGCGCCCTTCCAGTCGCTCGTCCGTATGTCCTTGATGTGGACGAGGATAACCCGGACCTCCTCGCCGGCGACGAAGCACTCGCGGCCGCCGTCCTCCTGAGACGCCTGCACGGGTCCCCCACCGCCGCCGCCGTTGAACATGGCGGCGGCAACCCCGCCCTCCGAGTCGAAGGTGTTGTTCTCGAGGTGCTGGCCGCGGTAGTACTCCTCCTCGGGCGACCCGCGCGCGACGAGCGACGCGGTCCCGTTAATGGTCGCGCTGATGGACGAGATGGCGCTCGTGTTCAGGTTCAGCAGCAGCGACGCCAGGCTCGACCGGTGCTCCGGGCCCGGCGAGCCGCCCGACATCCGCCGGCCCTGCGTCGGCGGCCTATGCGATACCCCTAGCCTTCCCGTTAACATCTCTAAGCCTCAGGTGTCTAAGCCCGCTCTCCCAGTCGAAGAAAAGATGAGAAGATTGGCCTGGGGGTGGAGGTAGGTAGCTTACAGTCGTGCACCAGCAGCGAGACGTTGGGGTTCACGACCAGATTGTTGGTCTTCTTGGAGGAGGGGTTCGTGGTCATGACGATGACGGGCGCCGACGAGTACTGCGACGACGGGATGTACGTGTAGTTCATGAGCGACACGTGCGGCTGGTTGTCGGTGCACGTCGCCAGGTGAAGCTATTCCGGGGTGCATGGGTCAGCAAGCAACGGACGCGGCGGGGGGCAGGACGGGTCTTCGGCCGAGACCTACGAAACGGGCATTTTCGAGGCATTGGACCACCTCCGGAGGCAGGGAGGTGACTGATTGCTTGTGGGTGTCGCCGGCCGAGGCCTCGTGGTTCAGCGATATCTGGTCCATTGTTTAGCTGCTTATGGTCCGACAGCGTGAAGTTATAGTTATTCGCAAGGTTGCCCTTTGGAGGGGTCGAAGTGCTATCCGCTATCCGCTAGGTATCCGCTATCCGCTACCCTATACATAATACCTAGGCCTATCATCTAGGTACTACCTAATGTATCATCTATCATGACGTTGGGGATCAACATCCCTGCTCAGGGTTCCACTAAGGCTAGCCCAAGCCGCTAACCCCTCAGCCCCTTTACGAAGGTACGCAGACCTAGGTACTGGCAGAGCTCCCTCTCTTCCTCGGCCCACCCCCGCTAGAAGCCGCTGTGCGCTTAGCACCGGCTAACTGTCTCGTCTCGATGTTAGCGATGGCTGACCGTCTACAATCTTCTCTCCTTCATCCATAGTCCTCCAGAATGTTAGACAGTCCAGCTACTTTGCTACTTGATATAAAACTATAGTATTCTCGTACACTATTCTCGTACAGTATTGATAATACCATCTGAAATGCGTTCTTTCAAGCCGGGCCGTCTTCGCTGGCGCTCATCTCCCCGCTATCTCTCAAGTACCACAACCGCCCAGCCACACATCACACCCATAACGTCTCTGCTAATTGCCAACCGCGGTGAGATCTCACTGAGGATACATAAGACAGCCGAGCGTCTCGGCATCAAGACCACAACGTTGTATACTGACCCGGACGCCACCGCTCAGCATGCCACGTGCTCGCCGCATTCCATCGGCCTTGGTGCGGCTAATGGGTATCTAGACGGCGAGAGGATAGTGAGGCTGGCCAAGCAGCACGACATCCAGGCGCTACATCCAGGATACGGGTTCCTGTCGGAGAACTCGGCCTTCGCTAAGAGGTGCGAGGAGGAAGGGATCGTATTTGTAGGTCCGCCAGCTCAGGCCATGGCGGACATGGGTGACAAGGCGAGGAGTAAGGAGATCATGACCGCAGCCGGAGTCCCATGCGTCCCCGGCTACCACGGGAGCGACCAGGGCGAGGTAGAGCTGCTGGAGCGTGCAAAACAAATCCAGTTTCCCGTGTTATTGAAGAGCGTAAAGGGGGGCGGTGGTAAGGGCATGCGTATTGTAATGGAAGAAGGCGAGTTCCTCCAGCAGCTGAAGAGTGCGCGGGCGGAAGCGAAAGCTTCGTTCGGCGAAGGGGGCGAGGTCATGCTTGTTGAGAAGTACATCGTACGGCCGAGGCACGTCGAAGTACAAGTGTTCGCCGATAAGCACGGCAATTGCGTCGCTCTGGGAGAGCGAGATTGCAGTGTACAACGAAGGCATCAGAAGATTCTCGAGGAATCTCCGGCGCCGGACTTGGACGACGTGACAAGGTTGGATTTGTGGGAGAAGGCTAGGACAGCAGCGTTGGCCGTAGGCTATGTTGGTGCGGGGACGGTTGAATTCATTCTCGACAAGGACACCGGAGACTTCTACTTCATGGAGATGAACACCCGACTACAAGTCGAGCATCCCGTCAGCGAGATGGTCACGGGAACGGACTTGGTTGAGTGGCAATTCCGAGTTGCTGCGGGGGAGAGGCTGCCACTAACCCAACAGGAGATCATGGAAAGAATTCAAGAGAGGGGAGCAGCCATCGAGGCTAGGATATATGCTGAGAACCCGGAAAGGGGGTTCATACCCGACTCCGGGAAGCTTATTCGCCTAAAGACCCCGACGACCAACGAAGACGTCCGTATCGATGCCGGCTTTATTCAAGGTGATACCGTTACCGAGGCTTATGACGGGATGATCGCAAAACTTATCGTCAGGGGTAGGGATCGCGAAACCGCTATCAGAAAGATGGAACTTGCGTTGCGCGACTACGAGGTTGTAGGGTTAAGTACCAACATCGAGTTCCTGAAGCGATTGTGCAGATCCCCGGCGTTCATAGAAGGCGACGTCGAGACCGGCTTTATCGAGAAGTGGAAGGCCGAGCTCTTTGATCCGATAGCCACTCAACCCGAAGCGTACGTGCAAGCGGCTCTGGGCGTATTCAGTTCCCAATCCGCTAGGGCTGAACAACCCCTCCTAGAAACCTTTGGCTTTGGCGCGAGCGGCAGTAGCGTACGGAATTTCTTTTTCAAGTCCCTCGACGTGTTAGACCAAAAGGAAGGGAAGGTGGTGGAAGTCAGCATAACTCAAAAAGGGAATAACTTGTTCGATGCTCAGGTCACACGAAAAGGCGAAGAAGCTCAAGTCTTCGAGAACCTTATCTCCTCACCTACTCCAGCCTCGGAAAATTCCAGCCTCGTAACATTCTTCCCGCACACGCGGATAGAAACAACAATTGTCCAGGATCCCAACAACGACAACAAGATCACCGTGTTCCAATTTGGTGCCAAGACGGAATTATCCTTGGTGTCTCCAGCCTGGTACGAAAAGGCACTGGGCCTCAAGGAAGTGGCAGCATCGGTCGTGGCGCCCATGCCTTGCAAGATCCTCAAGAACGAAGTCAAGGAAGGCGACACAGTTGCCAAAGGCACTCCTCTGGTTGTGTAAGCAGCCTTGAACGCTTGTTGAACTGACATCCCAAATATGCTAACCTCAGTAATTCAGAATTGAATCTATGAAGATGGAAACAGTAATTCGGTCGCCACAGGATGGTGTTATCAAGAAACTCGCGCACAAGGAAGGGGTAAGTTGTTCTACTGGACCGCGATTCCCGACAGCTTTGCAGTTACTAACCGGAGCGAAAGGATAAATGCAAAGCAGGCACAGTACTCGTCGTATTTGAAGAGGAAAACACTGCAGAGTAGAGTCTTAAGGATGAGTGAACTGTTTATTGGCGTTTTATACATTTACAATAACTTAACCTTTGTTTTATTAGGGTTGCTTTCTATTTCGCTCATCAGAGAGCAACGTTATCTGGACCCTGACTCAAAAATATCAATCAATCTATCAGAAATTTTATATCATATAATAGTTAATTCGTTTGAAACTCCTCCTCCCCCAAAAGATATCTCAGTTCTATTAGCCGCATCCGCCTCGGGTAGTTGAACTTTCGGTGCCTGAACCTCCCCAGCTTCAGCTGCCTAATATGTATTATAATTACGTCAGACAATGTTCTATCCCCTATCCGTTTAGTAGCCAAGACTTGTAGTGTTTGCTCTCCACGACACTTCATGAGTGTGGTCCAAGAATTGGCATGTTTCCCTCTCAGTTATTCTTTCAACTATACCTACCTACCTAGGGAGATAACCTGGTATCACATAGCTTCTACTAATGAAATCGGAGTGCTTTGCAGGAACGAATGAAATCAGGGCAGAATCTTCATGAGAAAGTGTTCCAAGGTATAATCTGAGAAGTTCGTATGACTTTTTGGCCCAGCGACTTATCTTTGTACAACTCTATCCTTACGCTGTATCCAACCCTCCTTGACCAGTATAGCCCCTCAAGTCGTCTTCACGGAGGATATCTCCTTTGACGAGGTATATCACGAGCAACCCTCTTCTAGCTCAGGCAAACTACGCAACCAGGATAATTCTCCATCGCCTCCCGAATACCTCAAGTAATACCTCTAATTTCTCATTCCTCGATTGACGAAAAGGCATTATATGCCTAGGTAAGTATGATTGCTTATCAAATGTAACTAGAGTGGTACTGCGAACCAGGATAAGGATGGTGGATGGTGATTTCTTAATCTGATTTCCTTTTCAGCCAGATCCAAGCCGGTGTTGATACTGCCACTCAGCAAGCTTCACGACGACTTAGCTTGCATGCCTAGAGCTGAACTAATGATGGGCTAGAGCTAGGGTGAGTTTTTCTTCTTTGAACTAGGGACCTGTCACCGAGAAAGCGGTCCATACATAGTTGAGACTTAGCCAGATTGACAGGCATAGTTGGGAAGATATTATATCTACCGGGATAGGCATATCCAATCCAGAGCACGACGTGTCAAGAGGCAAGACGACTTGACAGATTCGTATACTAAGGAGCCATTCTTATCTCTGCACGGTCAATACATCAACCAATTGCTGTTCACATACCTCAGTACATCCGTAGATGATAAGAGATAGGGGATTGTAGGACCCCCCAACCGGTGAAAATCTTTTTCCAACGACTATCCACGGCAATGACCAGTCTTTCAGTTAGACCAATAGGATTGAAAGTCACATTACGAGAAGAAAGGCTGGATCAAATGGTACGATGCATGGTGGCTGCTTAGAAGCAAATTTAAGGCTTCGGATATGAAATTATCCAAGCCTTTTGTGAGATACCTCTCTCATATTCCGTAACATCACATTATTCAATAGTGCTGAGGAAGACAGGCAATATCCAACATTTATATAGTTTTCAACACACCTAAGCATCTCTAGATACCCTAGGCATATCATATAAACAGTCATCACGTATCTAGGCATTCAATCATAGGGTAGGCACTCGAGTAAATGATATGTAGCCGCCGCCGCCCATGTGCCCGAAACAATCACGCAAGGGCCTTGGGAGGCGTCCGTTCACCGACGGTCCCGATCCCTTCTAATACTGGGAGCAACAACCCATCACATTGCCAGCACAGCCATAACTTCATTCAGGGCAGGCACCAAACGCGGAGTCCGTCTCCGGCCGATTATAAGGCACATACATACCCTGTGCGCCCCCAGAAAGGAGATAACAACCTCAATACAGAGAAGACGCAAGCCATGCATTCGTAATCACCCCCAATACAGAAGCCTCCACACAAGGAGCTAAGCTAAGCTTTGCTATCGTGCGGTTCTGTGGCTGGCGCGGACTAGACAACAACCACATATGTACCTCCTACTGATATGTATGTACGGAGTAGGAGCCGGACCGTAGGAAAGTCAACGTCAACTTTACGGCACTGATCGAGAGGATTGCCTATCTCAGCCAATAACGAAGCCTCGGCCTACCGTTCTAGGTAGGTCAGGTCAGGAGGAGGAGTCCGTTATGTGTCTGCCGTCTTAGCAGCAAGCCACAGTGGATTTCACTAGCGACGGGCCGAACCCGCCTCGCCCCTGGAAAATACCTAACGGCGAGAGCATGGACTTACCTCAAAGCAGCACAAAAGCAAGAGCAGAGAGGCAAGGTTGAGAAGGTAATCCCAGCTCCCGCATGTAATGTCTCACCTAGCTAACCTATCGAGCTAGATAGGTAGGTAGTCTACCGGAGGGCTGCCTGGGGTACCTACTTCATCTTTCCCTCCCCCCTAAGCCCCTGAATTAACTTACCTCCACGAAGGATAAAGATAGTCACACCGATCCACGATTTGTTCTTCGTCATATCCCGCGTCTCTCCGGAATCCAGGAGAGCGAGAACATGTGTCCTTCGACGACGACGTAGTGCCAGCTGCGACGCCGAAAAGTCTAGATCTGAAGGAGCGAGAATCTCCATCTCCTCAAACGGTAACTATATCCTCACCGGCGTATTCGACCTCAGTCCCAGATGCTACTACACAAAGAGGGGCCAATTCGTAATTAGACGCTGGGGACCAAGCTATCAAAGCTACCTACCTAGGTACCTAACATTAAGATACAAGCTACGTTGGGGGTCATAGGGTCATAGCGGGTGCCACGAAGTATGGTCCGCGGCCGCGGATTGCGGCTGATAGCATGGGATATATACTACCTACCTCCTAGGCTAACTCCACGCCTGGCTGCCTGGCTGCCTGGCTGCTTGCTTGCTTGCTTTTCCTTTAAGCAGCGCGCCGTGTAACACCCATATATAAGAGGGATTACACGACCGCAAATAGGAAGCGGCACCGGACTCCCCGCCTCCTAATGTATCATCTGCAGGAAACCTTCTCGTAGTACGTACGCGACCATCGCCTACTACCTTAGAGCCGTAGGTAAGCTTCTCGACGGGATGAAGGCGAGAGAGAGAGAGAGAGCAGGATAGAAAGGAGTCGCAAGACCAGGCACACACACTTAGCAAACTGTCGCGCATCGCCGCGGACGCGCAGAGGGCACCGTCGCATTCCAAGGTACGAGGGTAGTGTGCTTGACGGCAACCCCCGCGGGCGGGATCGGGGCCTCGCTCGAGAGAAAGAGGGCAGGATGAAGATAGCTTGAATTGGTAGGTCGGTTCAAGGTTAGATACATTAGGTAGGCAGGCAGGCGGGCAGGCAGGCAGGCAGGCAGGAAGGCAGGCTAGGTAACACCCGCGGCAGGTAAAATATATGACCCTTTTCTTACCCGCCCCGTCCTGATTTGCGAACGGGGGTTTATGAAGGGTATGATCTGGATAGATGGAAATCACAACGCAATATTAAACAACTGTGACTGTGACTGGCCATGTCCCACCCCCGCATCGGTGGCTAGATGCACGCGATGCCATGTCTTGGAAATGGGCTGACGACCTCCCTTGAGGTTCTGCCTCTCTTAGTATCTCTCCCGATCGGCGGCCATCCCGGGACGCGATTGGCCCCTCCCGCCAGGAGCTTGCCGTATCCTATATATGTTTTAATTGGCAAATGGTACAGCATGCGTGGAAGCTGCGCGCATGAGTATTGGATATGAGGAATGGAGTGAGAGGAGTGGAAGAGAGAAGGGGCGAAGGCTTTCGGGGTTTCGTTTGGAACCGCGACCCATGCGCGGTCGGCGACCCAGACGATCAATAAACGTGGCTGTCAAAACGGCTACGGTGGGTAGAGCGGGCCGGAAGCGAGTGCAACGTGCTTCGCGCCAATGGCTTGAAGGATAATAGCTTGGGGAATTCCCCTGGGCTCATTGAGCTTTTTCCCTTCGCGATGGGATCGTCGCCGGGGTTCACAGAAGAAGAAGCAAAATTTTCTTGTTTGTGTATAGCGGGTGTAAGGGGAGAGGGTTGGTGGAGGGCAACATGTTGGAAAGATTGGCTCGGCATTGCGATATGGAAGACTTCCAGGCGTGCTTGTCGCTGCGGCCTGGCTGCAGGGCACTTCAATCTGAGCGAATAAGGCATGCCGAGTGGGAACCGACATAATGCGTATTATAGATGAATGAACTGTCGGGAGATCCATCTTCTCCCTCATCTTGACCTACGTGACAGGTCGCAATCGGCGTCGTCGTGGCTTAATCGTGACGCTGCTGTCATACTGGAGTGAAGCTCCTGGCCTATATGTCACTTATCTCTCTCGTGTCCATTTGCGGGAGGTGAGACACTTGCAGTATCTTAGAGTATTCGGCAGCCGTTGGTTTGCGTCGTGGGTAGCTGCGCTATTTCACCGGCTTGGCGTGGCACATATCGCGATTGTCTGCACGCTGCCGTTGGCTAGCCTAGTCTGCTTGCAACAAATTTGTTTTGCTGTCGTCTCGGTGATGCTTGTCCAAGTACCTAATGCTTACCGATGAACGAATCGAGCACCGCGGACTTCAGTATTAGGTATCTTAGCGTCGTCGTTAGATATATCTTGTTGTATAACTCTCGAGGCAATTTCTATACGATTTAAATCGTGGGAAGGCAATACAATTACCACAGCCGCTGATAAGTATGTCGGTCGCGCATGAAGCCTCTTGGATTTCACTCCAGCTGATATAGGGAATAGACGTATATAGAATCCTCTATACGTCGCTAGTCGTATAATCGAGTGGGTGTAAGTGAATTCGGTAGCACCCAAGCATGTCACGTACGCGACAAGAGCGTACGGCAGAGCAAATTGACAGGCGCAGTTGGAGCTGTGTAATATGGGCATCACGTATGAAGAGTTCAGAGACCGCGTAACTGGGCACGCGCCTACGCACATTGAGTTAGAAGTCCATGTGTTTTCAGATGTAGAAGTATGTGCACATAAGCCTGTCGAGATGGTTCGTAGCCAATGAACGTCGTGGGCTGTCCCAATTCTATGGCGAAGGCCGGCTGTCGATCACGATTTTGTGCAGATCTAAACGGCTAATCCGGGGATATCCATCCCCCCCCCCCAACATCGAATGTTGATTAACACCTGGATCGTAGATGGCAGAGGACACATCTATATGCCCCTGCCGAACTATTATCAGAACGGCATTAGGAGTTGCAACGTAGGCGAGAATTCCCGTCTTCTCTGCCGAGTCCGCAACTAAGTTGCAGGATCTTGGTATTCATCAGCACACGTGGTAGGTTGTGATATCTGCTGCTCCTCCGAGAGATCCGAGGTCTAGTGTATAAGACGCCGCCGGCTGCAGGACAGTCACCGATGGCTTTGAGCGGAAGCCGAAGCCTGGGGTAGCCGTGGTGTTGAATAAGATCACAACTCACGAATCACAGCCGCAAGCGGCTGTGATCCCGTCGGGATACATGTAAGGATTGCTCGCGGCTGCCCAAGGTAGCTCTGGTCCACGTAGCCTAGGATATTACATTCCGGCACGAAACCGCTTCATCCGTCCTAGCGAGCAAAGGACCCCGTCATTCGCCGTTGGCGGGTATAATAGGGACGAATTCTGACTTTCGACCAGACATCTAGAAGCCGTCAGGGGTGGTCGGCGAAGTTCGAACTCCCAAGCACTGGCCAAGGTCCCATATGAATAGTCCCGTGGGTTATACTACGCAGGCATGCAGGTAAGATGTTCTGGAACAAAGGCACAGGGTGCCCGATAGGTTAGCCTGGGCCGGAGGAGATATTTCCGACACTTCCCGCTAAGTAAGTAACTTAACTAGGTAAAATGGAAGAGGTCTACTGTAGGGACGAGGAGTTTAGTAAACGGAACAACGCAGAATTGCATTGTCATAGAGCGGATTCTCACTTGGCGGCAGGGACATGAATGCATCAAGCATCAAGCAAGTCCGCAATCCTTTGTCGGCGGTTCTGCTACCCCTTGGCGTCTTAGATTTGACCCAGTACCGTGTAGTAGTGACGGAGGAAAGGCGGGGTTGAATCAGGCTTGCACAGTAGTAATAGTCCTTGGCGCGGGTCGTTGGAGAGGCCATTCATGATCCTTAGGCCGACGGTTATCAGACACGAGCTAGAGCTTTGGCTAAGATATGCAATACTAACCATATGTATGATGGGTAGGGAACCCCATGGGGGCATATATCTGCACCTATCGTGTTTCGGACGATCCCTGGGGTATGTTTCTTGGAGAGCAGCGTATATGGCTGACTTCATCTCACACCGTCTTTTTCAGCCCTAGGGAGCTAAAGGAAGGAGTATGATTGAATCCTATCAAGGTCCCGAGTGCAGCGGTCCATGGGACTGGTCTTTCTCTTGTTCTTTCCTATTAGTGATGGTCCATCGTGTTCTGTATGTTAGGTCTAGGTAGGCAGACATAAAGGCTGCACTTAGCGATGCCACTAGCCAAGTTGAGAACGAAATCCTACCGCGACGATTTGACGACGTTTTCGCATACTATAATGAGGCTGACTGAAACGCCGATGTCTTGTTTGTTTCTTCCCTCAAAGCCGGTCAGGTACTATGTAAGACGCTGCGCGGATTGGCGGATTGAGGACCTAGCTTCGGTATCGTTAAGGACGCGACGGCATCATTACTAGTAGTACTTGAACCCCCTTCGCTTGCGATGCTGTGCTACTATGGTCCTGTTGCTTGTCTGTCTTGTCTGACCGGCACATATCCCGACCTTATGCGCATCAGGTATTACGCTAATGAGGACCATTAATGGAGACAGCATGAGGCACATATCACCCTCGTCACTCGTCACTCGTCACGTCGTTGTCTGAGAACTATTCGGTAGGAATAGTTGCCACTGCTACCGAATGACGTGCCCCGCAGCCGCGGTTTGCCAGGTGTGAGGTCGCGACGTTGCTTGCTGTATTCCCGTTGGGCGATTCCGTAAGCCGCTGGAGAGTTTTACCCTCTGCCCTCTGCATCGGAGAATCTTGATTCTGGTACTAGCTCCTGCTGTCTTGTCGCCCGTGCCGCAATGCCGTGGTGCCACGATGCCGGGGTCGTCGCCAAACGTAACCGAATGATATGATGAATTCGAAGCCTGGACACTAAGGAAGGCACTAGGTTACTCAGCTCGCAGGTTGATTCCACGCAAAGCTCACGATGTCGCGCAATGATCGAACTTTCATTTATCCCTGTTCCCGACGAGTGACATATTAGGTACCTACGTAGTCTTCTTGGCCGTTGGTTATACCTAACCCATCGCAGTCTGGTGCCGCATCCATCGTAAGCACCAGTCTGGGGTAAGGAAAGATCTGGGAGAACCCTTGGATTTCCTTACTTTATGTAGGTATGTACATTCTATAGCGCGAAGGATCACGCAGTCGCGAGGCAGAACGTGGTACAGCGGCTGTACATGTTTCGGAGGATTAGTGATTAGAAAGCTGTATTTAGATATTTAACCTAACCTAGATATTTAGAGCTGACCAGCCGAACCGAAGACCCAATGGTTGGGAACCGAGGTCGGGATTACTATTTGACCCATCCGGCTATTAGTGGACATGGTCATCCTCAGCACCAACTTCCAAGGTTCGCATTGAGCTCTCGCCTTGCAGCTTGCTCATATGATGCGCCGACTGCGGCAGCGGACAAGATGGCGACGATATAAATTTAGACGGATTATCATCAGCGCTTAGGAGGCTCGCTCGTCTGCTCACCTGCTCACCTACACATCTGCTCACTTACACACTAGTCACAAATAACGCGGACCCGGTGTTCCTTAGCTTGCCTCTTCATCTTACATAGTACAAGACCAGGCATTGGACGGCCTAGTGATACGACGATAGCTGTAGCTATAGCTATAGCTACAGCTATAGTTATGGTATAGGCCCGAAGGTGAACTAAGAGAGCTAACTCGCTTCTCTATTCGAATAATGAAGAGAAGAGACTGGCCGACTGGTCGCTGACGTATGTATAATACGTATGTGTCCCATGTCCTATTGTCCCATGTCCCATGTCCCATGTTGTCCCAAGAGTAACCCTGGGAATTATGCAATGAAATGACTGCGACCACAACTACTACTATGTATGTACACAGCTACGACTTGACACGGGAGCTAGGGCAGATTGAAATGCGCATAAGCTAGAGCTGTGATGGTGAGTTGTGACGACTTTTTAGCCCCAGCTCTTAAACATTGAACCTACCTAGGTAGACAGGTATGCGACTATGCGACTATGCGACCTGATGCTCCGATATGTCGTGTTACTCTTCCACCGTTACTTGCTGATCACTAGCCGACGTCAGGCCTTCTGTGCTTCTGTTCTACCAGGGCTGGTACTGGCTGACTGGTAGTGCACAAAAGCACAGACCTTATTTTAATCTACAGGGGACTTTTTAGGGAACCCCCCGCCCCCTACTCCCTCTGCCCCCCCTACCCCTCAAGCCCTTTACTTAAGGTACCAACCCTCGGGGGTTGAACTTTTATCCTGCACGTATAAGCCGTGGACTTTGTTCTTATACATGCAGATAGATTGGCAGATTGGATAGGCCAGCAGTTGTACCCTATAGGGGGTTGCTTCGTAAGAATTTTCGACAAGCTAACACGTACGGGCCATGCAACAGGCCAATGTGCAATCCTTCTGAAGCACTTACACGTAGTTGAGGTGGGGTCTTTCTGCGTTTCTTTGCGAGGGTGCATTGGATGACTTGGGTTGCGAGGCCTGGCACCTATATCACCTAGGTTAGGATATCCACCTATATCGGTATCCCACGGTACGTCGACGCTAATGGTGTAGAGGACGCAGAGGACGTAGACGACAAGTATTGGCGCTAGTAGCTACCTATACCTCCCGTGCCTCCTTCGAGACTAGGCCTTCCAAGGTGTAGGTACCGACGAAGCGTTATCCACGGCAAAATAGAAGCAACTAACTTAGGGTCACGATCTCACCCAGATCCATCTTAAGGTCCCGGATATAAGTGCTGAGTGACTGATCACATATACCAAACATATACTCAATCTTGCCCATCCCCTTCTTGACCTTGACCTGTACTTGACCTGTACTTGATCTAGACTTACGACTAGACTTACAACTAGACTAGACATACCCTACATGTGCGCGGAGGCAGGTACCTACATAAGTTGCTTCACCACCACGATACCACATAAGCACATACAGCATACCTAGGTACCAGACGGCATACGGCATACGGCATACAGACGGGGCACCTACAGGACTAGGTACAATACTAGGTACAATACAATACCTAGGTACAGGGCAGCCTACAGGGGGCCCCGTACCACTGCCGCTTTGGCTGGTGTAACGCCGAACCTGATCGACTGATTGATCGATTCTCGGCCCTCATCTTCCTTTTAGACAAAAGCCCGCCCGGTACCAAATCTCTGGATACCTTCCCGTCTTCTCTCCCCTTCCCTCTCTCCTGCCTCTCTTCCTTCTTCACTCCTTTCCCTGCTCTTGCTCTCGCGTACTTTCTCGTTTCTCTTCACCTGTCGCTGCTGGTTACAGCCCGAAGAGAAGCACTAATTCACGCACGAGAGCAAAGACCCTTGAGGCTTTGGGGCCACGCCGCTTAAGGCTTAAGGACTAAGGAACGAAAAGCCGATCTTTTCTCCTTTCTCCTTTTTTGTTTATTTTTATTTTTTCATTGTTGCCTCAAGAACCGAACGGCGACTCAGCTTTAGAGCTTTCATGACCCGAAGCTATCAGGCTCAGGGTCAAGCTCTGGCTCGTCAACCGCAGGCACAGGCATGTTCCAGCCTCAACCCACGCCGTTTTCCACATATGGTTCCTATGGAATTCACGTAGCCAACGCTGAGGTTCCCGAATACGCCTTCCAGCCCACTCCGCTGGGATTCGGGACGGGGCATGCCGGGGGTGCTGTTGCCGTTGCCGGTTCCAGTGGTGTAGGTGTAGGCGCAGGTGTAGGCGCGGGTGGCCCAGCCGATATCTACGCATCTCACATATTCCACCCTAATCTAATACCCGCTAACAACCATCTTCCTTACAACGCGGCACCCCACCAAACACATAGCCATCGCATCAAGATGGAGCCCCGACATCCAAACGATCTCGCCCAGCAGGAGGCCGCCGCTCGCGAATACAAACCTCAGCTCCAGGTTAGCACCCGATTGATGTTGCATTGCGAATTGCTTTTTTTTCTCCAGCTCTCAGCTCTCAGCTCTCAACTCTCGGCTCCCATATCCCATGTCCCATGTCCCATTTCCATACTCCATGTCCCACCCCTCTTCGAACAGCGCATAGTCCAGCTGAACTCCCGTTTCTTTCCCATGCCAACAACTACAAAATATGCAGGATTACTTACATTTCCATCGCGCACAGGGCCCTTTGGTCGGCGACAGGAGACCGAGTACGGAAATCACGGAGGAGTATGCCAAAGCGGATCCCACATACGTTGCCAAAACCATGGTTAGTTTACGCGATGCCCAACTATCCACCACCACCAATTGACTCTTATCTTGCAGGCGTTACCGCAGACTTACTCCCACTATCGTCCAATCCAGGGCGATGGCAATTGCGGCTGGCGAGGTGAGCTTGATGCCATCCCTTAATTCTCCCCGGCAGTCCTGCTGCACTCCTTCACACACGTACTACGAGCAAGACTACCTATACCCACCACCACTTTATCTTCGATCGGGCGAGTTCGTTGAACGACAATCGACCAACGCAAAGACGAACCCGAAGACTGAATATCCATACTTTACGCTTCCCCCTTTGCATCGCATCTGACTTGTAAAACGAGAGGGCTGAATTGACTTATGTGGCGTCACTATAGCAATTGCGTTCGGTTACTTCGAGATCCTGGCGGGATGCGGCGATATTAATCATGCGCAAGGCGAACTTGCTCGACTGACCTCCCTCAATACCTATATCGAGAACGTCGGAGAACGGGCGGCGTGGATCTTTGAGGACATGGTGTCAGAAACGTTCGATCTGCTCAGCACCATCATTGGGGCAATTTCCAGCGGCCAAGATGCCATGCCGTTTATAATGGACAAGTTCAACGACGCCGGGGCATCGCACAACCTCATGTACCATATGCGCCTGCTTGCATCTTCCTATCTCAAAGGCCACCTC
Organism: Hypoxylon sp. FL1150; assembly: GCA_022495205.1. Taxonomy (NCBI): domain Eukaryota; kingdom Fungi; phylum Ascomycota; class Sordariomycetes; order Xylariales; family Hypoxylaceae; genus Hypoxylon; species Hypoxylon sp. FL1150. The sequence goes on along the minus strand of MU376265.1, from coordinate 91,745 downwards.
GACCAATACGAACCGTATCTCGATACTACCGTTGCCAACTACATCGAGGGGACCATGATGCCGGTCGACCGGGAGATCGATCACCTGAGCGTCGTGCTGCTTTTCGAGATACTACTTAAGCCGGCAGGTATGGTGCTCGAGATCGCCTATCTGGATCGGAGCGAGGGCCACGAGGCCAACGTGCATCGAATGCCGGAAGAGGCCAACGGTCAAGACGTGTTGGGTCCCATAATCTACCTACTATATCGTCCAGGTCATTATGACATTCTATACCGTGATTCGATAATCCAACCTCCACCAATGCCGCCGGCACCGACTTCGTTACAAGTCAACCGTGTGTCCTTCACGCAACAACCCGAGATTGAGAATACGATTTCACCCCTCCAGGACTTCTCGATAGATATGAGCGCCCTTGCCCTGATTCCAGGCTTCGCCGCTCCCGAAATGTCTCCTTTAGGATCCCCTCCGGCGGCGCCGTCTCCCATGTCGGATCCTTACGCCCCATCTCCTCAGTCGCCGTGGATGGCGCAGTCATTTTCAGACGGGTTAGCGGCTGCACCTCCACCGGCTCCGCAACCGAGTCCTCCACAACAACAACCACCACCGACGCCCATGACGGTACACCCTCTTCGCTTCAGTAAATACAACTTTCCCGATCTAGTCGAGACGAGCACCTTCCACGAACCCGCCTTCACGACCAACACATTCAAGAACAGCCACTTCAACGTGGCGCATTATAACAATATGAACTTCCAGCCTGAGATGTACAGGCCCGACGCAGATGATGAGATACCACACGCAAAAGAAAGAGGTGGCCGGAAACGGAGTACCGAGCATTGCGCGGTCATCAAAAAGGAGAACAGGGGTTAGAAAAGAAAGAGACGAGGAGAGAGGTGGCGCGTGTGTTTTCTCTCTCTCCTGGTCTGTATAAGCAGCATTCTTCCGTTCAGGGGCGGCAGCACTTCTCGTCCTCTTATTCCTCCCAACATAGCGTTAATCTGGTAATGAAAGACTGCGGGATAGGGGTGGAGGTAGCGAGGTCCTCATCATCAATGTCATCATCATTTTTTTTTTTTCTCCTTGCGACCTGGGAACAACGCAAACTATTATACCACCGAGACGAACTAATGAGAACGTATGGATCACGTTGGGAGCAAGCAGCATACAATAATAAGAAAACGGGACCGTCCCCTACATGAATTGAGTTTGGTACCTAATGTGGACCGTGGGAGGGAGGGAGAGAGGGAGATGAGGGAGCAAGAGGCGGAATTGGTCCACGTATTCATAATGCGCTACACTCCTGAAGAAATCGGCAACGCTGAACGCAGATTAAGTTGACAAGAGTCCGAGCCGATAACAATGCGATGTTCTTCACCTATACAGGTTTCAATGCGCTGTTCGTGATATCGAGACATTTTTTTCCTTTTTTTTTTTTTTTTTTTTTTTTTTTTCCGGAACTGCTTATGTGGTGCTACAAGGTTATGAAAGCAGGTGACGGTTCGGACCACGACCGTATTTGGTCAGCCCAGCAAGTTTTTACGTGTCAATTGAACGTAAATCACTAATTCGTCCTACACCCCTTTTTTTCCTTTCTTTTTCTATCAATACCTACCTAGGTTAGGTAGGTTCCAAGCAAGCCTCTTTTCTGTCTACCATGCAACTACCTATATACATCCTAGAGTAAAGCGTCCACCCGGTTAGCCGCGTCGTTTCAAATTAGAAGGATACTACTGCACACTGCCGCTGCATTACTTTCTTCTTTTTCCTTCCTAGCTAGGTAGGTAGCTCGTCATTTCCACGGAATACCTACTTAACGTATGTGATTTTTATTGCTCGCCGATCTCGGCAGCGGCATGCTGCATTTTGCCCCTGAGAGACCGTGTGTCCCAACTAACGGAAAATTGTGGCGTTGCATCGTTAGCCAGCCGGCCGTAGCCGTAAAGCGCGCGGTAACGTCCTTGTTTGTGTGTTCTTGCGGATCTCGGCCGTTTTGGGGGTAGATAGGTAGGTACATACATGTACGTAGTAGTAGTAATCAGAACCCTTGGGAGGTAATGAGACGTGGAAATAAACGTGATCTGTATACTCCCTCGACTTAGCCAGTGTAGTGGAGTGTAGATCGAGTATAGTGTTTTTGTGAGAGAGCACGCGCATGCACCTTCTGATCGAAGGAGGACCAGTCCCAATCTATCTGTAGCCTGCCGCCCTGCTCTGGGGAAACCTGGTCCTTTTTTTCACGGAACACCACTTAAGTTAGGTGAGTTAGGTGCAGGGTTCACCAGGAATCTGCCACAGGCGATTCCGCGGTTCTTTCCCATTTGTCTGGGCTCTCTCAATTCCCCCTCCCCCCACCACCCGAACCTAGGGACGACGCCGAAAGGCTCGGAAGTATTTTTTCTCGTAGCAGAGTCTCCAAGGCGGATAGGTACAGTGCCATCACGTCTGCAATGCTTGACCTTCCACGTACCCATCGTCCGGTCCATCGAGTTCTAGCCTCTGCTCCCAGCTCTTCCAATCGTCATTTTCCACGGCGGGAGCATCACCATCGCCACCACGCACCCCAATCCGCGCCGCGAACTCCTCGGCCCACACCGCCGCGACGTCCTCGGCGCTCGGGGCCGCGGCCAAGCCCAGGTGCGCGGCCACGCTCGTGACGCCCCTGTCGTGGAGCCCGCACGCCACGATCCGAGCCCAGGGATTCGTGTCCTCGGGCCCCGCCACCGGCATTCCCAGGTTGATGGCGACCCCGAGGCCGGCTACGTGCCGGCGCAGGTGGACACCCAGCGCCGAGATCTTGCGCTCCCCTTCTTCTCCGTCGCCCTCCCGAACCCACACCCCCGGGTTCGACGTCGTAAACCCGGTGATCCCGAACACCCGCCGCAGCGTCGCCGCCGTCGTCCTCTCGAGCGCGCACGTGTACTCGCGGACGCCGAGGTGCGCATGCAGCGGCGACCGCAGGTCCACCACCGGCCACAGGACCGCCTGCCCCGGCCCGTGGTACGTGGCGAGGCCGCCGCGCGGCGCGTGCAGGACCTCGGGCGCAAAGGCGTATCCCGCAGCAGGAGAGGCGCGGAGCGGCGCCCGCAGACGCGCCAGCTCGGACGCGGATAGGGGCTCCGTTTGCCGGCGCCCAAGCGTGTACGTGGGCGCGGGCGTGAAGGAGATTAGCGACGGCGGCGGTGGCGGTGCGGCGGCGTCGAACGAAGTGGCTTTCCAGGCCTGCTGGGCTTGTTGCAGGGCCGACTGCACGCGCGTGGCCAGCGCGTACGTGGGTAGCCTGGGCGGCGCGGATGCCGGCCACGAGGGGATGGCGATGTGACGTAGCGCCATTAGATAGGTAGGTTACCTAGTAGGTTACTAGGTAAGTGTCTATCCAACCCCAATTCGCGAAGAATACGACGGCTACCAGGTAGCGACCCTAGCGCTCAACCTCAACCTCATGCAGCCGAATAGGAGAGAGCACGGAGGAAGGCCCGTTAGACAGCAAGCGAGCAGGACGTGGAAAGCCGAGAATGAAGACGAAAAGAGAGAAAAGAAAAAAAGAGGATAAGCTGAAATGCTTCGTATTCCCATTCCCGTATTGGCTGATAGGGCAATCGAGGAATTTTTTGGACGTCTTGGTTGGGCTGAAGAGTGGGAAGAAGCTAGCGGGATAGCGGGCTACTAGTGGGCTGATGGGCCGAGTACCCTGGTACCTTACCTGCTACCTAGTACTGCTGGACCCGAACCCAAAGCTGTACAAGCTTGACCTCGTAGAAACTGTCAATCTAGCCGACGATCCTATCTGCTTGGGATTACCCCTGTTCGTATCACGAATCTGAGCTGTCATTTTTGGAGCGATTCGGTTGAAATCCCTTTTATCATCTACTTTCCATCTCGGGTTACTGCTCTACTCAGGCTCATCATCGGTTTCCTTTTTTCTTGTTATTAGAAATACAGTACCTGGTCTTGACTAAGTCCAACATCAGGAGATATTTCTAGGTTCTTACGTGAGACTTGAAGGATGTATTCCGTAGGAAACACAGGACTAGCTCTCTGCTGTGCCGCAACCAAGCGACGTTTAAGACATGACATGTACTGCAGCTCCTACATATATGTAGTATGTCCTTTTTTCCTTGGCGATGAGATTAGACGATGCCCCCTTCACGCGGAGTACTTGCGAGATACATGTAAGCGCTTGCGGCCGTTGCGACACCCCGTCCTTGCCTCGCTCACCGCATGGTCGTTCGCGCACATGATCATCGATGGCCACCTACCTCTCACATCAGCCGCAAAACCATATAACGAAACGGACTATATCCAAATTAATCCCCCCCTAAAGTCTAGCCCTATCACAAGGTGAGTTACTTGCGTGGTACAAACTTGTCAGAACCCGCGCCGTTTCGACCTCTCACGTCGTCCGGTGTGCGATTGCGCCTCTCCGGCGTCAAGGGTCAGGCTGCCGCACTAAGTCTCTTGTGCATGACGTTAACCAACTTGGGGACTCGGACCGTTAGGTCGTGGGCGGGAGGGGAGTGCGCGTATAATACAACTCAGCAAAAGAATCTGTCACTTTATTTTTTCGTCATGTGCAAGGGGGGGGACTGGCTTATTCCTCGTGCGGCTCCGTTCGTACCACAGACGGCAGAACCATGGACGAGGTAGATGGGGAGCCGAAGGCTGGTTTACGTGTACAACTGCCCTCTGCCTTAATAATGGCCCCCCTTTCTAGGAAGTCAACGTGCTAACCGATATCTACCCACATACCAACCTGCCTATAACTACATAGGTCAACTTACCCCAGCCAACGCGTGGGATGGGAAAGAGTCTGCGCCTCTAGAGGTAATCCATGGAACGGTCAGCCGATGAACCGGACATAACTGGATCCCATGTCTTTTCTTGTCGTATTGTATCTATATCATAATCATAACAAGTACGTACCATACAACATGGAATATTCCCAGGTCACGAGGAACTGTTTCCGGCCCAATCATCACCTCGAGGCTGGATAAGTGGTACGAGGATCGGCTGTTTCCAGGTCACCTCCTTCGCCGGGAATTGCAACTCGGTTGTTTGAAAGTGAAGCGTTTCGGACATATTTCTCGACGATGCTATCGCACCAGTCAGCACTGCGTTACTGTTTTTGTAGTTAATTTACAGTCACGCGTGCATAGCCATTAGATCATATCAGAGTGATTCCTTTTTCCCGGATATGGTAGAATTTGTCCTGTCATCCCACAGCTGCCCCGGGTGTCCGCTACAGCTTGCTCAGCTTCGTGACCTTTCATGACCTAGGTATTCTAAAGCAATTCTTACGATACAATCACTCCATAATATAACATCTGGAATAGAAGTAAGTCAGTTCTACGACCTCTGGCAGGTGCCCTTCCCAAGGTATGCCGTCGTTCAAAATGCTTCCGAGACTATCTAGTCCCAGCTCCAATCAAATGAAGTCCTAAGCTGGAAAGAAGCAAGAACCTAGCGCCTTCTCTCGTAAACCATTGAACTTATACGTCTCACATTGTACCAATTCAAGCACAAAAGACGTACATAATAAGCTAGATGTAATCCATACGCTTGATTCCCAGAGCATAGGCCTGCCTGAGTAGTCGCGTTAGCATGAACATCATATTTCCCAAGAAACGATGCCATATATAGGTACCTACCTAACCATTGAGAGCGATCGAACGTAGCAAGAGGGTAGCAGCGGTAATGATGTAGCAATATTACGGTAGTATCGAGATTAAATTAGAAACTCACAGAGCTGTAAATTTCTATCAAAGAGACTCCTAATATCCATGAGCCGATGCTGGTAGTATCCCCGGTGCTCGCTCCTTTAGAATACCAGTAAGTATCCAATCGTTCATGAGGAGACTGTTTCTCGTCAAGGTTAGGGATAATGGTGTCACGTTTCCAGTGGTGAGCTGTAGTTGGCTTCCTGGTGCAGAACGGGCTGCCACCTGTCCGAGGAATGATATCTTTTAGAGAAACAAGCAATTATATTATATACGTAGTGTGATGCACTTGGAAGAGTGGAAGAATAAAACAAAGGTGGTAGCTTCACTCCGTTTCGATCGGAGGTCCTCCGGGTTATGAGCCCGGCGCGCTTCCACTGCGCCATGAAGCTCTCAATATGTTTTTGGGCATTAGTGTTATAACGCTACGACTATATATATGATTATCTGCTCATTGATTTGGAGACACCTTCTAGCTGATTTGACGGATACATGAGGTAAGCCACGCATTAGTTACCTAGGTAGGTATCAAAGCTTGATCGGGGATATGAAACTACACAATCATTCAGTAGTTGGCCTCGAATGTTTCCTATTGCCTTTCATGGGAGGGAAAGGGCGATTGGTGTAGGAGCAACAACGCGCCAGGCAAGCCATGCACTTTGAATAAGAGAAACCGTTACCACCCATACAAAACAGTGTTTCTGTGCTTATCAATATTGAGCTTCTGATAGTTTTTATTCGATTTCTTCCACTATATCATGATGTAAATGTGCTAGTCATGTCAATTAACAGGTCCTTGGCATCCTACAAATAGCAAAGCTCAGAGTGATACGACCATGGATGTCACCTTTACTGTGAAATTGTAAGAACATTTCTTCTACAGTGTAATATCTCATGAATATAAGGCGTATGTTTCTCTCCCGACTCGGAAACTTCGGCGTAACTGCACGATATAATACAAAACAATTTTCAGGAAGGGTGAGTTGACGAAAAAATGAAATTATATTTATCCTTCCATTCTTAACTCGTATGTCGCAAATCTAAATATATTCATTGAGAAAAAGCTCCCCATTTGTTATGTATACTCTCCCACCTTTTTTCGAAAGTACTTTTGATCTGAGCCCCATTTTTGTCCGTATTCACTTTTCCGCTAGTCGGTATATTCGAAATCTAGAGTCTTTTCCCATATTGATCATCACCTGCTTCCTGAGAGCTCTATATAGTAGAGGTCTGTACTAACTATTTCTCGTTTTATTTGCTCTTAGGCAAGTTAGGCACGACGGCCGCTGGTAATCTTTGGACGTCTGCGTCGAGACCTCCTCCGGGGAGGGGAGGTCAGGCTGCTGTTGTTATTGTTGCTCGAGTCCCGCTCGTCGTCGCCGAAATAGTCGATAACAACAGAGAGTGGCGATCGAGGTGCTTCTTCGTTTTGACCTTCCCCGTTAGGTTCCCACTCGAGGCCTGTCCCGTATCCTGGGTTGGGTGTGCTAAGGAGCCGAGGGCCCCTCGACTCGCGCTCGATGATGAATGCTAGTACGCCGATGATCGCCGCGATGACCCAGATGATTATGAACACAAGGAGCTGGATGGTAATCTCCATGTTTGCTACTTTTCCGGATAAATTGTAAAGGGTTTGAGTGGTATATAGTAGGTGAATAGGTACTGAGTCCGGAAAGTGATTCAAGTATTTGGCTCATCGTAATGCGAGCGAATGCGTGGTTATTTATATGTTCATGGTTTAAAAAGATGCTTTCGTATCATCTTAGTTAGTTTCGGGTGTTGAATTATGTCTTGTTGAGGAACTAAGTCTAAACCATATTACATAGAAGCTTCTATCCTCAGACGCAAAGCAGATAAGATATTACCGGGGATTACAGCTCAGTCATGGTGAAGCGTCCTGTCAGTATAGTGTCATTATTTATTACGAGGACAATCAGCTCCAGTGTAGAACAAGGGAGCTGTTTCTTTCCTGGTCTAGTAGTTCGTGTCATCGTTATTCACACGAAGCTACGCTAAACCATTCTGTAAAACTCGTAACGGTGTAAATTCTCGAAATCGTGGGGTATTAATGGCCATTGTACAACTGGCGGGTCGGGAGCTGAGAGACACAATAGTTCATATAAACCTAGTTAGATGAAGCCAAATAGATTTGTCCAAAAAAAAAAAAGGTTCATTAAAAGTAAAAACACGTATTATTTGCAAATAGGTGGAGGGTAAACGAAATGCTATATTCCATAATACTGGCTAGAAATCGTACGAATTCAAAGACAAGGCGGAAGATTTTCATGGCGCAATGGAGGCGCGCCGGGCTCATAATCCGGAGGACCTTCTATCGAAACGGAGTGGAGCTATCCTTATTTTGCCCTTTTGCTTTCGTATTTCCCTATATTTCAGATAAAACTATATATGTAATGTATTATGAAACTTCGCATGCTCCGATTGGATTCATGTGTATCCGTAAACCAAAGTCTATAAATTTGAGTGATTACTTTCGTAATTATGTTATTTCGTTAGAAAATGATAATTCTGGTTGGTTCCAATTTGAAATATCACGTTGCTTTATGTCAAATCTTGAAGGTTGTCAGTAGCGTATATACACTTTTTATGAAGGTAAAAGCAAAAATCTTAATTATAAAAGAATCTCAAGGCTAGGTAGTCAGACCTCACATTCCGGTTATCAAAGATTGGAACTATACTGATTGATAGTTTTGATTTCTACTCAAAAAACTTTCATGACCAAAGTCAAACCATTCTCCATGTCTATGAGTCTCAGGGATAATAACATAACGTTAAGGCAGACGTATTCCGACATTTATTTTCCTTCTAGGAGAATTTGAACGTATGTATCTACAACGTGCGGGTCTCCCACATCTATGGGAGAAGGGTAAAAATATAAGAGATCCCTGAGGTCAGGTTTCGTTACTACTCATTGACTGGAAATAACATGCTTCAATGAGAAACGAAAGAGCCCAGCATTGGAGGTTGATGCCGGTAATTTGAATTAAACCCGATGCCAAGATCAAACATATAATGTCCTGTACAAAACGTCCGTTGGTTTGCGTAACGCGGTGTAGGTTACTTGATTCGACACGATCACGCAGATCGAGGCAAGGGAACACGTGCTGTGGTGTTGCTCGATGGTACCTCAATATCCAGGCACGAATGACTCATCTAGCTCTGCGATAGTCAAATTGGGACTTGCCAAGGAACCCTCATTAGCCCCTGTCTCAAAGCCTTCACTCGGTGTCTGAGCCAATAGGAGGCTGAAACGTAGGTCCAAGTATGTCTGCACACCTGTCTTATTGAAAATGGGAACTCCATACATGTAATGCATGTACGGTTGGTCACTGGTAGAAGGTTATTCGTGCGAAAATAGTGGTAATCCCGGACGTAGATCTTCGGATACGGCGGGAGGAGCCGACGATATCGCTACACCAAGAAAAAACCACGTTATTATTTAAAACGGTCACAAAAGCCTCCTTCAGGTGACGACGACTCGGCATCATGATAATCATCGCATCATGAGTTTTCTCGTTGTTTGCGAACTGCGCCATGTACACTGATGACGTAGGTCTCTGCTAGCGTATAATTGACCGCTACATACATATGTACTTAGCTTAGGTAGGTACCTAAGGTATGTGTGTAGTGCCTCGACCGACAGGTTGCTTTGTTAATTTGGGGGACAGCATTTGGTGGATTGATGGCTGAAAGAGTCGCCGGGGTTAGCAGCTCTTCGGAAGAAGCTAAGGTCGTATGCATCTGCTAGGTATTTCAGGCTATTGTAGAGGCTAGTCCGGTTCAGGTAATAAGCTTTTCGAGAGTGACGACAGAGGCCCCGCCCTCCGTTGTTCTGTCGATGATGAACTGTGACACTGTACAGAAAAAAAAAGCCAATTTTTTTCTTCTCTTCTACCTTACCACACCTTTACCTATGCCCTACACCTATAATTCTTGTTTCCTCTCTCCCCCCGTCCTGTTTCCCCTTCCTTCCCTTTGCGATAGCGTCCTTCCCTAAATCGTTCCCTTTCCGAACAAATAATACAACCTTACGTATCTTTTAATACTCTAATCTCTAAGTTGGGGAGCCCCCCGAGCAAACCCCCAAACACCTTGTAGATTAATAGTGCGGAGAGGAATCCGACGAATTGAGAACTCCGACACGTCCTATCCGACCCGGCTTTGACCTCTGTCGTCTTTTCTTCCGCATTCATACCTTAGGTACCTTGGTAATCTGGTGTAAGACACCGCAATCTCAGCCACCTTAGTCAGTGTCAAGTTCTGGGACAAGAGAGACCCAAAGGTTGTCCTACCCCACACAAAGGTATGTCTTGCCCGTACATGTAGTCTATTTGATATTTGATTTCGGGTTGACCTGGCTGCCTCTATCCCCGGGACCAGCCGAGAGTTCAATTTCTTTCAGGGTTTGCGACTCGCGGTTCTAACTTTTCTTTGATGCCAGTCCGCCTACGTACCTTGGTACTTATATCCATCCGAGCTCCCCAGGCACGAGCACACACCAACTCAAGGCCTCTACTGGCCTGACGACCGACACCTACTCACCATGGCGCGGCTCAACGCATACCTAGCGCCGCTCTCTCTCCTCTTCCTCGCCGGCTCGCTGGTGATGCTGTGGTTCATAATCCTGTCCGCCGTAACGACAACCACGCCCCTGAACAAGACCTACTTCCTCTCGGCCGACACGAGCGGCATCACAGGCGCGCGTTCGGTGACGCAATGGGCGTACTTCTACATCTGCGGCGAGGGCAACGTCGGGTGCAATAAGGCCGCGCCCGCGCCGCCGCTGGGCTGGGCGTGGTCCGCGAACCCGAGCGGCGCGCCGCCGCAGCTGGTCGGCACGCACGGTGGTGACACCACTAGCTCTTACTACTACTACATGTGGCGCTTCGGCTGGGTCTTCTACCTGATAGCCCTCGTCTTCTCGACCGTCGCCTTCTTCAGCGGCTTTGTCGCCTGCTTCGGGCGCCTGGGCTCCGCCATCGCTGGCCTCCTCGCCGCCCTCGCCCTCTTCTTCCACACCATCGCCGTCTCCCTCATGACGGCCGTCTTCGTCAAGATGCGCAACGCGTTCATCGCCAACGGCCGCAGCGCGAGCCTGGGTCGCTGGGCCTTCGGTGTCAGCTGGGGCAGCTGGACCGCGCTGCTCATCGCCACCATCCTGTTCTGCGTCGGCATCCGTGGCGGCGACAACAGCCATAGCGGCGGCGCTGGACGACGATGGGGCCGGCGCCAGAGGAGCGTGCGCAGCCGACGGAGCTATGATATGAACGGCGCGACCAACGGCCGCAGGGTTAAGGAGGATTACGCCTGAGCTTTGGAATCCCTGGACCCCTCTTGCTAGTGTGTACGAACCTAGTACCCGCAAAGAAAAACAAGTGCAATGAAGAAACGACAAAGAAACAAAACGTAAAAAAACAAAGAGACTGTTTTGACGAGCATAATGGTCTTGAATATGGAAAGCTAAGGGAGGGAGGGCATGGAAGAAACCTTTTTAGTTTACGCCAGGGCCTTTGTATAATGAGGAAGCTGAAGTTTGGAATAGGGGGGTGTATGAGGATGGTTAAGTTGACAGGTAGACAGCCACCCGATATCTTCCATGGTCTACGGGTCGGACAAGCGGGCGACAAGCGATAATGGATGGAATGGAATGCAATGGATGGATGTAATAACTCTGTGATACCAAAGCCAATCGCTATGTGAGATAAGATTGGATTTCTCGCACTTATGAGCTTCCTGACCCTGACTTGCGACAAGTCCAGCTGAGTGCCGTATTCTACCTGAATAATATTATATTACCTACACCAATAAGGGGTAAGGGTAAATGGTATGTCGATAGCAAATATACAGGTTTACTAGGCAGATTTATCTCCTTTGAATTACACTTATTGATCAGAATTATTAAATCGATTCGACAGCAGTGCAAACTGGTAGATTCAACGCTGTCTTGACATGCCCACGCTCGAGCATTATACCGACTGACCGCCTCAATATTTACTTCTATTCGACAATGGGAATCACCGCATTAGAAAAAAATAAAGCCCCCACAAAATCCGGTAGCGATGTCTTTCTATTCACATTTACTTGGTCAGTTCTTGTCAACCGGGTCCTTTTACTTTGTTTTTCTCAGCTGCTACCTCATGTCTCTAATCGCAACGACAGACTAGCAGCATTTAACGGTAAAAACAATGATGATTTCCTCATCAATCTGATCCGACCGAAAACCCCTTGAATGCGTCTTTCTTTTGTCTTCTTGTTTCCTCTCTTCCCATCCATCCATTCATCCATCCTCTTTTCTTTCCCGAAAACTCGGTTGCGGAATGCGAATTCCCCGTCTCTGTTTGTCCATTTCTTGAGCGCGATTCATCTGAATCCACTCATGTGAATCTTTCATCCTCACGTAGCAAACCAGAACATCTAGGAATTGCTTGTCGTATGGTGAAATCCTGCCGCCTCTTCCTCCTTCTCCCTGAGCAGTAGTAGTAAGTGATGCCGAGAAATTGTACAATGGTTGCTTGTTTAGACGAAGAGCCCTCCCCTTCCGTGTGCGACCAAAAAAAACCCTGTTGATTCCCCTTGTATCAAAACGTAACGACTTCTCCACGCACTCTATAATGTCACAAATCAATTCCTTCGTTTTTTTTCTCGCCGTTAGACTCCAGTCCGGTCCGGATTCTAGTTGCCCAATTTCCTTTCCCGGAATACGTGTACAGGGACGCCCTCATTTTGCCCAGAAATGCCCGGTCAGAACCTTTGATCAATCCCGGTTTTGCGGAGGGAAAGTTAGAAAATCGCGCAAATGTATGAAAAGCGAAGACAGTGTTGTCGCCCTGTGGCCCGCTATGTTAAACAAGTCTGTCTACGCCAGATGATGCTATGGTTTCGAGATAATCGTGCGAGAGAGTCGTGGAGAAGCCTGCTCCAACGAGGCTTGTTGGCCGGGTCTAATAAGAAATAACCGTCGCGGGGTTTTGTAACATCTCTAATTCCCAATCTGTGGGCTCGCCATCGGGCTTACGGCGTCCAGGGGAGCGTGGTGAAGTGCTGGCTGTCCCGTGCTTTCGCCATACTGCCCATTCTGCTTCTTTTGCAGCACGTCATTTACCCATTCTGCTACCTCGAGGTCTTCCGTGCTCGAATGGCTGAGATCTAATTTCCCAGCTGCGCCGGCGACTGCTTCGGCGCTGGCATCGTTCTCGTCTACCTCTTCGTCCTCCTCAGTAATGGTCTCCGGCTTCGTAAGATCTTCAAGCCATCCCGAGGCTAATAGGGCCTGATATGTCGGTCTCAGTTTGGGTACTTTATTGAGGCAACCATGGACGAATTGGCGTGCGGTCTCGGAATACGTGACGGGTAAGTCTGGCGGGTCTCCCTCGACGATGGCCTACGTATTATCGTTAGCTAAACTTAGTGAGGATGAAAGGTTAGTAACTGCTCACGCTAAGCTGACTGAAAATCGTCGAGGATACTTCTGGTGGATATGGGTATTTCCCCATACCACATTCGATGATCGTCAAGCCCAGACTCCATATATCGCTCTGTACGCTATATGTACCATCCCCTGACCCGGCTTGCATGAAGCTTCCGCCCGAGATTCGCTCAGGTGCCATGTAGCTTTGGCACCCGATGTTGGTCTTGGCAATACTCGCTACAAGGTTACCACTCACACCAAAATCGCAAATCTTGACTTGTCCTCGGGTGTTAATGAGAATATTTGTAGGTTTGACGTCGCGGTGGATGATGTTGTGCTTATCCTTCAACTCCTTAAGGCCCATTACGGTGCAGTAGGTGATCTTGCGAAGCACATTTTCGGGAATACCCCCCGAATAAAGCTTGTCGATAGAGCCACCGTCCATGTACTCAAGACACATATATACTGCGCTTTCCTGGAAGAAAGCACCGTAAAATTCAATTATGTAAGGCGAGGCACATTCGTGTAGGATGACGAGTTCTTTCAATATGGTCGTCAATTTCGCTTCATCCAATTCCAGGCGAATCTCTTTCATCGCCATAACTATTCCGCTCCTAGACCCGGGTTTTGATTCCTCGTCCGTCTTGCCTTGTGGCCCCGTTGGTAGGCCTGGCAGAGCCGTGAATTTAGACCCTGAAAGGCCCGGACCAAAGCGCGGAACGCGTGGCTTTGTATGCCGCACCTTGAAAACGGTACCGTAGTTGCCTTTACCAAGCTCATCAAGTTTTTCAACCTCATCGAGTGATATACTGAAGACAGAGCCGTCCGAAAAATTTACACCCTTGTTAGTGATAATTGCTTTGCCCTTAAATGTCAGATATCCCTTTTCAGAATCGATGTACTCTTCGAACTGTTTCATTTGCGTCATGTGAGCCATCCCATTCTGGGTTGGCGTTGGTTGGGAGCCGGCACTGGCATCAGTAGACACGGGAGAAGGCGGCGGTGGCCCTCCGCCCATGTCTCCAAGTTTCAGTCCAAAACGCCGCTTACCGGCCAAACCCCCACCTTTCGATGGCATCGAAGGTATGGTAGGCGCCGACTTGGGGAATACAGGAGCACCGGGCCTAGAAACGCCTCCGGGAATCTGAAGGCTCCTAGGTAAGCCACCAAGGATCGGCCCGCCCGGAGAAGGTACTGCGGGTGGAGTGGCCTGCTGGGAGCTAGAAGGAGAGCTGCCCTGTCGCGACAAGTGGAAAGCTCGCATCTTTGCGCTCAGGTCTTCGGGTAGACGGCCGCTCGACGCGTGCGGAGCGGCGGCGGGGCGTCTCGCGGTGGATAAGACGCCCAGTGGCGAAGACGAAGCGGACATTAGATGACCCGGATTTTGGGGATCCGAGATAGATCGTAATGACGGCATCCTCTTAGGAGGTTCGGCGGCGAACTCGGTAGGAGTTTCAAGGGGCGTACTGGCTTCGGAAGAGGTTATGGAGCTTGGAGACGCAGGACTGCCCAGGACGTCCTTATCGATCAGCTCGTCGGGCGTCGCAGGCACCGAGTCGGGGTCGGGTTGCTCTCCGGCCATCGTAGGATATTTAGGTATGAGAGATAAAAAGCAATAGAACGCGCCTATCTTTCATCACCGAGAGAACCGCACAAGTTTCTTGGTAGCTGAGGTTGTAGGGCTCTAGTGGGATGTAAAACTGGCGGAGAATCAAACGGCAGATAATATAATACAATCGCAGCCAGTTGGGCGACGGAAGGGTGGGTGCTGTGGTGCTGTTTAGGTATGGTATGATAAAAATTTTGTACAACAGTAGTGGGAAGGAGGTAGAGGCGATCCGGCGACACTAGAGTTCTGAGTCGTCTACATTATAGTTATAATGATTAGCGGATATGGCCATTTACGGAGTCGGAGCCCGAGCCGGACTGGGCGGGCAGGGTCATGGGTGATTGGGTTCCATCTGTCGCAACATGGCAAACCGACAAACAAAACCACCAGAATCTGTCTGACGATCTGGAGGACATAGGGCTGCACAAACCTTGTCAGTTCCGAGACGCTAGCTTGAGCTGCCCAATTGCGATATTCATCAGCTGTCAAGTATCGGTAGTACGTAATGGTGGGTAAGATTCCGTAAGGTATGGATACTCCGGAGAGAGGTGGTAGTTGGTAGTGATAGTAGGCAGTGGGTAGTAGCGTGAAGCAGCAGTAGGTCGAGTGCTAGCAGGTTGAGTCGTGGGTACGCAGGTACGTGTTTTTCGGCCAGAAATGAACGTCGAATGCGAAGTCGTAAGTAAGCAGCCGAGATTCGACAACACTATGTAAATAAGGACTCGTTAGAAATTGCGCATGCCTGACAAAGGGGTTCGTGGGGTGGACTAGGTGGAACCTTTCTTAGACGTGTCTCCTCTTCCTTGGATCTCCAGGTATAGGAGTTATAGGAGCCTGGGAATTCTTGGTGTTCAGTCTAGTAACGCGAACTCTGGGTGATCGACAATGAAACTTGTTGGAGATGGCGGAGATGATTTAATGATAGGGAAAAAACGTCAATGGTGGTGCTTCTAGATTTTTAGTGGATGAGAATGCCCCGCGTTTTCAGGCTACCTACTTCCAGGCTGACCTTGACGAAACCTGGCAAATTTAGAGGTGGTCCTAGCTTTAAGCTTTTTTCCTTCCCGTTAGTCATCAGATTCAGATTCAAATACTGGTTAATGGTATGGAAATCTGGATGATGCGAGATGTCCGTCTGGACTGGAAAGCTAGACTGTGCCTACCTACGTTACGGCTTTCAGATAGATGTACGATGTACGATGAACGATGCCGTCGTCTGTAAAATAATAAAATCAGTTTGCGTTGTGTGTCGTGTCGTTGTGTGCTTGAGCAGTTCTAAGCGCCGGAGAATTCGAACGATGAGAAAGAGTCCTTTGCGTCACATAAATGGGTCTTGCCAAGCTCGAAGTAACCCTTGACCTAACTGAGAAGACTTGAAGAAATCCACGCGAAGCTCGAGATAGAACGGGGTCAGCTACGAGCTAAGTATTGGATAGATGCTTAGTGCTGCAATTATCACGAGCCATTGGGGATTAGCTACCTAGGTACAGTCCAAGTTTCCTGGCAAATCGGTATGCCGCAATACATCACATCACAGACAAGCCAATACCAACGCTCATATCTGTCGATGATCTTCCCTTACAGGATCGACCACCCCGCAAAAGTGATGCTGTCAACGTAGGTGGTAATGTAGATAGCCTGCATGGCATTTCAAAACAGGATCACCTACCTGTCACCACGATGTAGTAATGCCGGCCGTAAGAGAAAGAGAAAAGTGGGAGGTATTATTAGTATAGCGTCTCTCCTAAAGTTGTTAGTTTGGCTTGAAGGTATCGAGAGTGGCTTACCATGACTAGTCTAGACACGAACGGGCTCATATCAAGCCACAAATTCTCAGTATCTCACATACCACATGTGCGGCTAGTCTGTCAGTCTGTATACGCATAATGGAATAACGTCATTGGCCTTTGTCGTCATCGCATTCCCCAGACCTCTTGTTCTTGTTGTTTTTTCTCGCTACCTACGTTATTTAACCTTTTATGTGGGTTATGGACGATGATGCCATGCCCGGTCGAACTTCTCAGTCTCTGGTGTATTACTTGGTAGGATTGCATCGGCTGTATGCGACACTTTGATGAGTACCTACCTACCTACATTATGTACATGTAGGTATGCAGGTATGGCATTGGCCGGACCTTCTGGCCCGAAAGTAGGAATACCAAGGCGACACAGCAGTTATATTACAGGTCATACATATAACATATACCTGTCAGTTGACGGCATTTCCCTCATGCAAGCCAAATAATATAGATGATAGGCTGCTACGCGGTGGCGCTAACATGATACAATTAACCTGCAAGATCTTGGCTGAAGCCAGACGATCTCGTTTTGCGCTTCCACTAGAGCCGAGGCGCATGATTGCCTACTCTCTGGCTTATATATTAGGCCTCGCTGACAAAGGACCTAGTAGGTGTATGTCTTTCGATCCCATTTATACCCATTTGAATGGAAGTTAGCCTCTTATCTTAGGGGAATGAGTAAGCATTTCGCCAGAGCGTCGTCAGGTCTGGTGCCTACCTACTAAGGTACCTATGTAGGTAGGCTGCCAGAAACGATCAGCTGGCAGTCGAGATAAAAAGGGGCTGTGCTTGTGCTGTACTATGTATGCTGTACAATACAACAAAGTAAATTACACCTTGATCGCATCAACATATTCTCATAATCACAAACTTAACCCCTTGGCAATAGATCATTATCGCCCAATTTTGGACCTGATACCCTATCATCGACTATGATTGCCATTACACACAGCGCACGTATAAATGGGCTGGTCGTGGGTGCAAGGGGACTATCAATTATCAGAAGTGATCGCCCGGTATTCCGTACCTAGGCACCTACCTCCAACTAGGAAACCCCCCCACTTGTCCCTGCAGCACGTCTTGCACGCACTTGTCTGGGAGGCTGGCTGAGGTTGCAGCGCAAGACTTGCGACCAGACACTAACCTACCAAAAATTCATGTTTCATCGCCAACCTTGGAAGTTCGAGATCACCCACCTGGGCAGGGCCATAACCAAAACTAGTACTTCCCGGAGCTGAGATTCCTTTGATACATTTTCTTCCCTATTCTCTTCTCACCCCCATCTGGGCATCTTCTGGGCATCTTCTGGGCACGGCACCCAGCTTTTAATAATTAGACAAACACTCGTAGTTTCCTTGCTATTCTTCCTCCATTTAGCATTTCTTACCCACCCCCTCGGGTTTTACTATCTTACCTTCAAAGCTCTCCAGCTGGTCTGAATAGCGCTGGGGACTAAATTAAAACTATTAGACACAAAGACGGGGCTGTGTTTGGACCGTGAGATCGACAAGCTAATTCCCACATTGCCGGGCGATATCTGTGTTCTTTCATCGTCGCCGTCATCCCCCTCGTCGTCTCGGAAACCTAATATAGACATCCTACTCGTGTATTCCTATCGCTAGCGCCGCCATTCACCCAAATTCGAAGACGAAGACAACCACGACAACACTTATCCTTCGCGGCCCATCAAGCGCCTTTTTTCTACTTGGCCGAGATGGATTGGTCTCATTCTAACCCGACCTCTTCCCTGGTCAATGATCTCTTCTCGACATCCGAGGCGCCCGCAATGACGATAATGAGAAAGCCTCACGATTCCCATCCGTCTATTGACCATCTTGTTCTATTAGTCTTTGAAGCGGTATTGGAAGTCGTCTGCGTCAGCTTGCCCGGGTATGTAATCGCAAGATTAGGGCATTTCGATGCCGAAAAACAGAAGTTCCTAGCGAACCTGAACGTGATGCTGTTTACGCCATGCCTGAGTATGCGCGCATAACCACAACACCGTCGCTTAACTACGCGCTAACAGATCGGCAGTCTTCACGAAACTAGCATCCCAATTAAATGCCGACAAACTAATCGAGCTCGCCGTCATACCCGTCATCTTCGTAATACAAACCCTTGTCTCGTACGTGGTTTCTGTGGGCGTATCGAAAGCATTCCGACTTGGCAAGCGCCCGTCAAACTTCGTAACGGCTATGGGTGTATTCGGCAACTCCAACTCGCTACCTATCTCTCTGGTCATCTCGCTGTCTCAAACTCTGAAAGGACTCCACTGGGACAGAATACCGGGCGACAATGACGACGAAGTAGCGGCACGCGGCATTCTATACCTTCTAATATTCCAGCAGCTCGGACAGTTGGTTAGATGGAGCTGGGGTTACCACGTTCTCTTGGCACCGAAGAGTCGATACGAGGAATACCAGAACGAGACAGTCGAAGAAGGCCGATATCTAGACCATTCCAACGATGCCTTAATACCAGGCCTTGACGGAACTCATAGATATGACGATGATAGTTCGGTCGACTCGGAGATTTTCGAACCGGCCGGTCGAACTCCTGTGGTGGGAACCTCGGTAGCATCACCTGCCGAGTCAGATGACGAGATGATTTCACCTAGGAGGCGTTCGGCAAAGAGAAATGGAAATGGCGCAACCGGTCATGCTGGCGCGCCTGGAGACGACGACATTACGCTGTTCCCTCGCATGTACGACCGTAACGAGGTTGAAATTCCAGATGGAATCAAAGGCTATCTCGTTCGCGCAAAGCTTTACATGAAGAAGACACTTGCATCTACGAGGAACCACATTGCCGAAGCCTCTCTTGGGTTGTTCCAAAGCTTGCCAGCCCCGATACAGAAATTCCTGGTCATGGTGTGGGGGGTGTTGCGCAAAGCGAACAGTTTCCTTTGGGATTTCATGAACCCACCGTTATGGGCCATGCTTATGGCTATCGTCGTTGCTTCGGTACCCCGGTTACAAACGCTCTTCTTCTCGGAAGGAACGTTCATCAATAACAGCGTAACAAGGGCGGTATCCCAGACGGGCGGCGTTGCAGTTCCCCTGATTCTAGTCGTGCTAGGCGCAAATCTAGCCCGGAACACGCAAAAACAAGACACCAGGGATCCCGAGGAGGAAGAGATTGGTACTCGACTACTTGTGGCTTCTCTCATCAGTCGCATGGTCCTCCCTACTATCATCATGGCACCCATTCTTGCAGTGATTGCCAAATTTGTGCCAGTGAGCATACTGGATGATCCGATTTTTGTCATCGTTTGTTTCCTCCTCACGGGTGCGCCAAGCGCTTTGCAACTGGCGCAAATCTGCCAGATAAACGAAGTTTACGAAGGAGTCATGTCTAAGATATTATTCCAGAGCTATGTTATATGGTAAGTCTCTCCCCTCCTATATTGTGTGGCTACTAGCAGTTTTTAACAAACATATAGGATTCTTCCATCAACATTGATACTTGTCATGTTGGCTCTCGAGACGGTTGAATGGGCAGCGGCAGCATCATAGGACAACTCCACATTATGTGAATGTACTATTATGGGCTACGCATGGGTAACGAAACGAGGAAAAAGGAGGGAGATGAACCGAATCAAAATATAGAGTGTGAAACAGCCTTGGAGACCGAGGAGTTTAGGGTTATTCCAGTTTCTAGACATGGACACGGACGTCTGAGTGCGAGACTCAACTGTCATTGAAAACCAGTCATTACCGACAGTGCGGCCGTTTGTATATTACCTTAATATGGGCAGTGTCTTAGGATAGATACGTGTATGATGAGTTCGAAGTCTCGCAAACACTTGATTAGAGCGTGCCCAGCATCTGGGCACCGTAAAACCATGAATAATATGAATATCGGGAAGAGTATAACTACCTAGGTAATTGTTGGGTTTCAAGATCCCCGCATACTGAAAGTAAAATAGTGACATTGATATATCGAGGTTAATATAGGTATTTTGTGATGATTAGGTACTGTAGCATACTTGAAGTAGGTACCTAAGGGTTCCACCAGCCGTATCCACATTGCATTAGGTAGGTAGCGTGACAATGATGTAACTGCCTAACAATCTCATTCTCTCGGCCATCGCAAACCAGCCTTATCAAAACTAGTTGCATCTTGTCTCCCGACAACAAAGATCAATACTGGCTCGTTCCGTTTTTCATCAGTATAGGCCGTAGAAAGAAGGCCCGTCACCAAAAAGGGTCCAACCCTCGCCCGCGCCCGTGGTCGAGGAAAATGGGTCAAGAATCATCCCACCTCGTCGACCCGGACACGCCCCCGGAGACTCTATCGGAGCGCAGCCTACGCGCCGTCGCCCAGCTCATCAAAGATGGCGCCGCGAAGAAGATTGTCGTCATGACCGGCGCCGGTATCTCTACCGCGGCTGGAAGTGAGTCCCTCACTATATTCTTCATTCCCCCCCCCCCCCCCTTATGCTTATCCGACGGATACCAATTTCACGTGTGACATGTTTTTCTCATCACGATATAGTTCCCGACTTCCGCTCCCCCAAGACGGGGCTCTACCACCACCTCGCGCGCCTCAACCTGCCGCACCCGGAGGCCGTGTTTGAGATCGACTTCTTCCGCGGCAACCCGGAGCCCTTCTATTTGCTGGCCAAGGAGCTGTACCCGGGCAACTTCAGCCCCACGGTATCGCACGTCTTCATCGCGCTGCTGGCCAGGAAGGGCCTGCTGCGCATGCTCTTCACGCAGAACATCGACTGCCTCGAGCGCGCCGCCGGCGTCCCCGCGGATCTCATCGTCGAGGCCCACGGCAGCTTCGCCACGCAGCGCTGCGTCGACTGCAAGACGCCCTTCCCCGACGACCGGATGCGCGAGCACGTCGGCCGCGGGGAGGCGCCGCGCTGCGTCCGCGGCGATGACTGCGGCGGCCTCGTGAAGCCGGATATCGTCTTCTTCGGCGAGCAGCTGCCAGAGGCCTTTCACCGCAACGTCTCGGTCCCCGGCCTCGCCGACCTGGTCCTGGTCATGGGCACGAGTCTTCTAGTGCATCCGTTCGCAGGGCTACCGCGCCGGGCGCAGGACGGCGTGCCGCGCGTGCTGTTCAACCTCGAGCGCGTCGGCGACATGGGATCGCGCGCGGACGACGTCCTGGTGCTGGGCGACTGCGACTCGGGGATCCGCAAGCTGGCGGACGAGCTCGGTTGGCGCGACGAGCTGGAGGCGCTGTGGCGCGGCGTGGTGGGCGACGAGGAGGCGGAGCGGCAACTGTCGGAGCCGCAGAAAGAGGGGGCCATCCAGGACAAGCTGGACGAGCTGGACGACGAGTCGGACGACGGGTGGGCCGAGCTGGTGGGCGACGTAGAGGACAAGTTGGACATCCGCGAGGGCACCCCGGCCGAAAGACCCGAGACTAACAGCGCGAAGCAGGGAGGTGATGATGACGCATCGGGCGGTGCTTCGCAGGGGCATCCGGCGCGCGCTGCGAGTACAGATGCGCCGGAGCGCGTGGGAGACGGCGCGGCGGGTGCAGCGGCGGGCGCTTCGGGAGAAGATGAGGGTGGTCAGACGCACGCGGCCCAAGGAAGATCGCAGATCCAAAACGATATACCGCGGCTGAGCGAAGATCTTCCAGTGCTGAGACATGTACCTCAGACGCCGCAGGAGTCGACGAGGCCGGTCGCGGGGACGGGCACGTGTGCCGCCAAGGCAAAGGACGAGGGCGACGAGATAGAGAAGCCGGCTCTGTGAGTCGGAGGGTTTTCATTGCGATATGGGAGGATTAGGCGTTGGTATAGGCTCCTGAGATGGCCCATGAATACCTAAGATAGTTTCGTTTCCGGGTTTACACGGAGCCTTAAACTGCCAGTAGACTAAAGATAATATACCCACGATGCTTTTGTAACTCTACCGAATCTATCATTGGTTGCTGGAGCAGTCAACAAGTAATATTCCAGAGACAGGATAAGACAAAAGGTAATCCATAAAGCGAACGCCAACCTAATGGGCATCCGCATGTTTGCTGTAACTACTACATCATTAATAATATACACTAATCATATCCCGCTTCCATCTGAGCGGCCTTTTTCCTCCAAAAAATAAAAGAAAACCTAGGTAGGTATCCAGTGCCACTTCTGCCAATATGCTACATACTTGTATATGCTGGGAATATCAACGAACGATAACACGAATGATGCTAATAAATTCTTCTTTTCAACCAACCCCTTAAACGCCGAGCTTGACTTTTTCTGGTTAGTATGGAACAAAGGATATTGGGTATCTCAGCTGCCGCAAATGCTAAATGTGTGTGTGTGTTCTTGTGAAAGACAAATGAGAAGAGCCGCGGCTATATAAAAAACGAAAATTCAAGCGAATGCTGAATGATGCCTGCCCGATGTGATGATAAAACTGGCCGGGCTGTCTCTCTCACGCCCCAGCCAGCAGAAGAAGCCTGAAGTCCCCCTCCCTTTATTTCCGACAAGACTGGAACAAAAGCGACTGTTCCATCAAAGCCACCCGCCCCCGAAGTCATCCCCCACAATTGCCGGGCTCCTGAGCCCGCGCCCCACGACGCCGCCGCCGTGGTGATTCACGGTCGCGGCCCGCGGCGGCGGCGGACGACCTGGTGACGGCGATATGTCGGGATCGCGGAGCATGGGCGACACGGGAACGGTATCGGCGCGCTTCGGCGGATGATGCGGATGCGGGTGCGGATCGTGTCGTAACGGCAGATCGCTGGTCGGCGTCATCGGCCGGCTGAAGTTAAAAGACCGGAACCCAAACGGCGAGTCCGCGCGCGGCGGCACGGGGATCACGCGCGGCGGCGTGGGCAAGCCGGGGGAGTCGGGCTCCCCGTAGTAGCGTTCCCTACTCGCTGCCGCCGCTTGTTCTCCTCCCCCTCCTGCGGCGGACCGGAAAGGAGAGTCGTCGCGTTGGGAGTACGAGAGGGAGACGGAGGCCGCGTCGAACGACGACGCGGTGGGCGAGGGCAGAGGCCACTGCGAGGAGTCCGGCGTCGGAACGTTGCGGTGGCCGAGCCGCGGCGCGGCGAGCTCGTAGGACCGCGTTGATGTGGGCGAGTCGGCTTCTTGCCGCAAGGGCGACGGGTCTCGGTTCCCGCGAAACAGCGCGCCTCCTCGTGGCGGCGGTGCGAGTTGCGATTCTAGTGTTGCGAAGCGCGGGCTTGCGAGGGGACCCGTAACGGGCAGCAGGGGACTGTCCGGGGATAACGGTCGCTCGTAGTTCGAACTGTCCTGGGAGGTCCGCCGGCTCTGGGGCTGCGGCTGCGGTGCAAAGTCGTACTCGTCTACGTTTGGCCGGTGCACGCCTCGTCCTGGGCGACCGCGAGCTCCAACAGCGGCGGGTGGCGGGCCGGCTCTGTCTCTAGGTGGTCGTGAGCCGGTCGGTGTGGAAGGCCGCTGGTCCATCGAGTACAAAGTAGGTTGCGGATACGTGCCAGCGCGATCCGGGGTCCTCGCCCTGCGCTCGAGGTTCAGCGGCGGCGGTCGCATGGATCGGTGCGGCGGCTGTTGGGGTCCATTGGACATCTTGGGCCGCTGGAGCGCGTCTGCCATGACCGGCTTTTCGAGCTCCTCGATCTTGATCTCCATGCTGCGTCGCCGGGATGTGATGGATGTCGGCGTGTCGCGGCGGGCCCGCACCGTCTGGATGACGGGCGCGGTAAAGAGGTCCAGGTCGTCGTCCCATAGGCCCGCGGCAGAGCTGGCCGGCGCTTCGTCTTCGCTGCCTCGAGGCGTCGATATCGGCGAGGGGAGCGTCGCCGGTCCGTAGTCCGGAATATCGCGCGTGTTCAGCACTTCCTTCAGAGTCGTCGGCCCGTTCCTAGGGCTACCCTTGCTCGATGGCCGGAAAATGTCGTCCCTGGGAAATATCGGTCGGTTAAGCCCTGGCGAGCGATCCGACTCTTCGCTGGCTCTCACGGACTGCGGAGGTGACGGCGGCTTCTTTGGCGATTGACTTCCCATCGACAGTGGCTCAGGCTTTGGTGAAGGACTCGGTTTCCTAATTCGCAGAGGCATCGGGGCCTTGGGAGATACGTCGTCCTCGAAGTCCAACGTGGGCTGCTCAGATGGTATCTTTAGTTTGAGTTCATAAGGGCCCATTGGCGACTTCGGTGCAGCTGCTACGAGTGGTGGTGGGCCCCTGACTGAGTTCATCTCGAGGGGGCTGATCCAGTTGGGCGGTTGTTGCTTCACGGGAGTGCTTGGTCGAGTGGGATTGCGCATGGGTACCGGCGGCACCAAGTCCGGAGTCGAGGCATTTAGCCAGTTGCTACCCAGGCTGGGGTTCGAAGCAAACTGCTTTAAGTTTGAATGATTCGGTGGTCGAAGATCGGACATGCTCGTCGCTCCTATCGGAGCAGTACTCGAGCTGTACGGCGAGGCTTTCATCGGCCTAGCTGTAATCATATATGAATGTGACGTGTTCGGACGAGAAACAGAATAGACATTTCCTCCTCCATGAGGTAGAGGTTTCCCGCCCTCTCTACTCAAAAACTGGCCCTTCCCTGATGCATCCCGGTCATCCTTCTTAGGCGGTCGTGGTGGTGCGGCATCCAACTGATTTGCGGATTTTCTACGCGCTGTCAGTCAGGGTCACGAAGTTGACCGCTTCTTACTCACTTTTTTTTCTCACCACCAATCTTGAACCCGAAAAAAGAGACCATTGTTCCTCCTCGCAAGGGTGCATCCGAAAGGCACACTTATCCCACCTCCAACGGCGTTTACCGTACCTCTCACTCAGGCGGCCAGGGCAGTTGATGGCAGAGTTCGGATATCGAGAAGTAGGAAAAAAATTCAGCTGCCTGTCTGTCAACTTCGAGGAAGGCTATGCTTGGACCGCAGATTCGGAACCAGCACCGCGACAAGATCGTGCTAAACAGCGGGGTTGAAACGAGGGTTACTGGGAGTCCATGTCGATCGTAATAGTAACCGAAAAAGCTCAACGTCACAGAGAAATCGAAGTTGACCGAGAGGATGCCATACGCGATCCTCTAAATCTTGGTAAGTTGATAGGTACTTCGAAATTCTGTCTGCAGAGAATGGTCGAGATAAGCCTGCCAGGGCTCACGGAAATGAATTTCGCGATGCTATCTGGCGATTCTCTTATTGTCATGCGTGCGCAGTGTTGGGTAGTATTCAGAATGCCAAGCCTGAGCACTGATCCCTGATGACACCTTCGTCCCTGGCGAACTGACTAGAGAAAATGATAGGAGCTTATGGTAAGAACTAGGAAGAACGCACACCTGCATTGATATTACCACGACAATGAGTATTATACATTATGCATGAGAACCATTGGAAAGCTGCAAAGACGAACAGAATAGAAATCGATGTGATAGGTATGGTGATCAATCATCCCAGAGGATACTATGTAAGACTGAAAAAGGAAATGCGTCTTAGGCTCCATAAGTTTCAGGGGAACAGCTTCTTGGCCTCGACAGGGGGCGGATACTCCTCCCTGGCAGCTCTGGCGGCTTGGCAAGGGGCTCCATGTCATCAGATTTCCCCCAGCAATTTCTGCACGATATGCACGAGACTCGTTTGTAGAAATTGACGTTTGCTCTACTATGTATTGATAATACACAGAAGAGGGTGGACTATTCTCTTTGGTCAATATCATCCCTATTATCAAGTCAAGTCCGTACAGCATAAAATGTACTCTTAAGCCTCTCGGTAATACCGCTCTCCACTAAGTAATAAAAGAAGCTCGTACTAAATTCGAAAGCTCCTCTAGGGGTAACAAACACGGTGGAAAGGGAGAAGTGAACAACGAAACCCCTTCAATCCAATTGATATATCGCAAAGACTCCCTTCGCGGTGCCCAATATATAGATTTGTTCGGAAAAGTACATTAGGTATGGTTACAAAACACTCAAAGTTAGACCTTGATACGTATTAATAGCGAAACAGGGATGAAGTTTTCGGAATCTTCCGAGCCCAATTCCGCTAGAAAGGGTCCTATGTACGAAGTAGGCGAAACGGCCAGCCATTCGGAATTTCGAACCTTGGTCGTTCTAGCGTCTTCTGCATAGCGTTCTTGTGTGGGCCTTTCATGAAGCCACATCGGAAGCTTCGAACATTGGTAAAATTACAGAATTTCATGGACCTTCTTGTATCCATCTTGACTCGCTAGCTTCCCTCTCGTCGGTTGACGAAACAGCCACGCGGTAAAGGCTATTATTCAAACCGTGCTAGCCGCGATCTCCCAATCTACATTGTAATATTGTGGCCCGGGCACTTGTAGCAGCTAACCTCCGAGTGCCTCCCACTTAAGAGCCGCAACATCTATCTCTGGGACTCACATCCTGAAGAAAACTGCCGGTTGACGGATAATGCAACCATCCGTTGATCCTATCCATGAGACTGCCTGACTCCTCAATCACGGGTCCTTGGCAGCCAGATTACAACCAGCTCTTCTTCATCGGACCCCTTGTAACAGGAAACATTGACAATGTCTTGGACAATTACAAACACACCACGAAGGGATATCTATCTCCTACACATAATAGTGTCTCAATAACCGAATTACTCGGTCTTTCCGACAGTTCTACGGGTAACTACGCTGTTTATGACAGCGGCTAAACATCTCTGCTTAAAACAATCCCCTCACTGGTTAATGCACTCTGCTCACGCGATTCAAACAAAACATTTCCACTGGTTTGAATGTATGATTTACAACACCTCTTCTCGAGCTCAAGGTCTAGCTCTCTGTTTACTGACATCGGACAACTCCAGGATGTCATCATAATGGCTCCACCGTCAACCGCACAAATAGTATGTCCCTATATTACTGCTAATTGCACGTGGTTGAAGTCATAATAAGCAATGCTGCTTACATCTTCATGAGTTCTCTGAAAATGTGTTGACGGTCCAATGAAAACAGTCCTGTTGAGAAGAGTAGACCATGGTATTAAATTTTCACATGCTAATGATTCTGGCAGGTCTAGGATGGTCCCCGGTTTTAAACTTGAATCCTATCGGGAGTAGATATCGATCGCAATGGTGAAAATGCTCCGGTCGTATCGTCAATGACGTCATTCGCACGTATGTGCATTGCAAGTTCGCTATGGCTGAGATACAAAAAGGATAATTGGACGCTATTCCAGAAAGATTTACATAATAGAGCTAGGCACTGGGGAGACTTGAAGCAGCTCATAATGCCTGTCGAGACCAAAGGCTTACTCATTGACGGCGTGGACGAGAGCCCGGCTCCGCCTGTCGTAAGTTGGATACCGAATGTCCAAGTGACGGTAGATCGGAAGCCGTTCCTTCAGCCGGAAGATGACCAGAGACTGCCGCATACCGGTTAGTCACTAAATTCTCCTGATTCCCCCTTTCAGCCTTTCCCCTTTTCGCCTATCCACTTCTCAACCCTTTTCGACATCTTCCTCGGCTGACATATCCTCAGGCACGGCTCGAGCGAATGTCGCTGCTACCTATGAAAAGCCCTACGGGACGACAGAATGGGGGTGGGCCAGGCAGCATCGAGATAAAACTGTGCTCCAACAGCACTGCGAGTTCTTCGACTTCGTACGTCAGATGACCCCTAACCTCACCTCTGATCCAATCGCACTCCTAACATCATTTCAAGGACCACGACGGTGTGATATGGCCGCAGGACACGTTCCGGGGCTTCTACCGGATAGGCTTCGGCATCATCCTGTCGCTCATCGCTGTATTCATCATCCACGGCAATTTCTCGTACCCGACCGTGCCGGGCTGGCTCCCCGACCCCTTCTTTCGCGTGTTCTTGGCCAACGTGCATAAGGATAAACACGGTAGCGACACGGGGTCATACGATACGGAAGGCCGCTTCATGCCCCAACGCTTCGAGGACACGTTCGCCAAGTACGGCAAGGGGCGCGATTATCTGACAATCTGGGACGTGATGGACCTCCTCAAGGGGCAGCGATGCATCATGGACCCGGTTGGGTGGTTTGGCGCATTCTTCGAATGTGAGTCTTAGAAGCTGGACTTACCCGGAAGAACCTATACGATACTGATCGGGGAAATAGGGCTCGCGACTTACCTGATGCTTTGGCCTGGTGACGGGCGGATGATGAAAGAGGATATCCGGGGCATTTATGATGGAAGTATATTCTACACTATTGCTAATAGACGTGCGGCGAAGAAGTGATCACCGCGTTTCGAATAGGGGGGTTACACACATTTCGTGACGTAGCGTCTTCGTAGTTGGGCACATCCCACGCAGTCTACAATATTAGGAAACCATTCTTCTTGGTGATATTTAGGCACTCTACCAGCGGAAGAGTTTTGCAAACCCTCATGCGTGCTCTTGTCTAAACTTACAAACGACAGGGAATCAACGAAGTGGCATGGGTGCTGTAGAAGTCTTGAAACACCCCGAATGAAAAGTCGGAGCCTAGTTGCTACCGTCTCCAGTCTGAATACTGCAGTAGCGCATGTGGTTGACAAGTGCTCGCCGAATGTGAGGGCCTGAACAACCCAGCACGCGGCCAAGAATGGCCCTGATGATGATGATGACGATGATGACGCCTGTATCATATGTTTTCTTTCCGTTCCATATACCCAACTTGAGTCTCTTCTGCATTTTTTGAACCTACTAAAGCCATCCCTACAATAACCGAAGTCAGCAAATCGGGTGCTTGAGCTTAACCACTGATCCAGGTGTGTAGAAACATCCCCAGAGTTGCTTGCGATTGATGTTCAAATTCTTGCTCTGGCCTCTCGCCATTATGTCGCAAATCACATCCAGGCACTTGTCAGATAGGACATCCTCGCCACAGGTCTTATATCTCCCAGGTCGATTGGTCTCTTGCGGTTTCCGTCGAGGAGGAACAGGTGTTCGTTTGAGTGAGACTTGGCGAAATAGGAATAATGGAACTCAACCTCGTCTGCGCACCGGGCGCTTCCGTATCGCCTTCCTTAGTGACTGTAGCATAAGTGCTCTAGAACCGAGTTGCCTTCGAGAGCAAGCGCTCGCTCCCCCGGCTTGAGATGTATGCATTCCTTGAGTAGGTGGGCCAGTGTGCTTGCAGGTTCTATGGTATATGTCAGTATTGAATGAAAGCGTCAGCGGGCTAGAGCCAGTCTAGATAGTCGAGGCTGGAAAGCAAGCAAAGCCCAGCTAAGGTTGAGTTCCAAATGGCCCCTTACATCTTATATGGTGTATGAATTCTCAACCCTTTCCGTTTTCCCCTTTCGGAAACATGTTTTGGATGTCCCCTTCTATAGATACCTATATCCTAAAAAGCTGTTGAGGTTCTACGTAGGATCACACCCATTACACAGTACAGCACAGACTGATGAGTGTTATGGATTACCAATCGATGTAGATCGTATAGATGGAACGGCTTATAGTGGCATCCGGGAAGCAATATAAGAGATGAAAAAATAAAATAGAAACCAAACGCTGTTACCTGAAAAGCTATACGCCTAATAGCTTCTGGACCATAGGTGTGCACAAGCTTCTGTCATAATTCCCTCCTGCCTACCAACTGGACTGCAAATATATGGCCTTACCTAGGTGGTAAGGGTTAACATCCTAACATAACTCCCCGTGGCCATGTTTTTGAGGTACCCGCCAGCATCCTCGCCATTCATGAGCAGACCCCCAGCTCCTACCCATCCCATATATCCACTGCATTTCCCTTCTGGGTGCCAGAACTCATCCCCTGGCGAGTCGAGAAGGCTTCCACCAGGACATGTCGAATTCCGATGCTCTCGTCATAGCTTGTACGTGACACTCACCGCATATCTCATTGCCTGCGAACTCGGGTTCCCCGACTGTTATCTCAGCACAGTACTGCCAACGGGGGGCCTTGGCGCATTTCTTCAGATAGGGTATAGATACGGCCCAGTAGTGGAAACCTTGGTGTTCCGGGCACCACTTCGTCTTTATGACTTGCGTACACATGGTTGGCGGTTGTTCTGTCGAGCTCGAAATGTAAGGAGTTGAATCCCACTATAACGAGCTGGGAGATCTTGATGATCTTGATGCAGCTGATTAAAAGCAATCGGATATTCGGTATAATAGATGAATCGATACATGATTTGATGGGTTGTTTCGTAGATGGTTTAGTTAGTCGATGTGATATAGAGAGATCTCAGGAAGGGTCTGATCTCAAATAGAAAAGGAAAAGCCATATTTGAGTACTATCATATATACCAGTCAAACACACGTAGTTAACTATTAAACAACAACGGTTCTAATTGGCATTTATATTAATGAGCAGATGATATTTAGACACTGAGTAAACGAGTGTTGTCGTGACTATAAAACTATAAACATAATAAGCAAATCTACAGAACTACAACGTGTAGTGGTAGCACGTATCTTAAAACTTGACTCCGGTGGCGAAAACTCCCATGTTTGTATACCCTTTAATGATGGGTTTCTCCAAACCGGATAGTATTATTCTAAGAGGTAATGGTTTTGGCTTCGTTCGTTCTTTTCGACAATTCTCATGCTAATATCTTCATGTACAGAAACTTCATGATCATGACCGCGTCTAGAGCAGAGATATGTGAAAAAGAAGATACACTCCGAATCGGGGAATCGAACCCCGGGCTTGGCGGATCACTGTGATTGTAACGATGAGAGCACCAAATGTTAGCCACTACACCAATTCGGACTTTGTCCTATTCATCTCCGTGACAAGGCATCGAGTTTGGACAGAATAAAGCTCCCACCTGCTTTACTAGCGTATGGTCGGAAGACATCGTGTACGAATTAATCGCACTATGAGTGGAGCGTAGCTAAGTTGTTCACTTCGGGACAATTGCGGCCTATTTAACCGGAGGACGCACAATCATCATGTTAAGAGTCAGCCATCAAGGCTGCCGAATGAGGGGTTGTCTTTTACTTCATCAATTTACTTTGCCAATCCATGATCTAAGGAAGAATGGGTGGGGTTTTGTGGAAGCCAATCATGGGCGCATAATGTGGAATATATGCAACATTATCGTGGCGTCGAGCAGGTACCGAGTTTATAGAGTTGAACGGGCTAGGGATGATCACGAGGAGCTTCGATATGAGAGAACAATAGGGACGATGGAAGGGTTTCTCGAGCTACTGGAACCAAGATTCATCGTTGTGTTGTGAGTGAGGGCACAAGTGTATTGTCGCCATTCGACGTCCTAGGACCTTCATGAGCAAATTGGCTAGTCTAAGTGACCTAAGTGATAGCAATATAATTGGCAAAATAGAGTCGAAGCTGCGATCCATCGAGATCGAATAGGAGCTATGAGCTGCTACGGGCGTACTCATCATCAATGATGAGAGAGGTGTTCATAAGTCCTATCTGAAATATAAGGTAGTCATTAGAGTAAGAACCATGAAAGATACTTGTCCGCGAGTCGCATGCATAGATAGATTACTATGTTCTATAGTTTAAGAGACTCTTCAACGCAGGGAATGAAGTAATCCTTGATCCACGTAGGCACCGAGGTATGCAGTCCATACGATCTCTCACATCTATCATCTCTGGTTGGATATTTAGGGGTTTGACAAAACCCCTGCAAACCTGCGAGATATTTACTGTGATACCGTGTGACGAGCTCTTCTTGGAATGTGTATGGACGTCACGGTTACCTAATAATGCGAAATAGTTCCCGTCGCCTCATGAGGGGAAACCTGTGATTGCAAAGGTGATAGGCGGATGGCAGATGCAACGCATTTCCCCGCTGCTTGAATAATACTACACGTTGGATATACTCCCGATTGCCCTCTATGCTCACTCTATTCTTCAGTCCCCTTAGTCTGCGTACGGTGCCCCGAGTTAGATATCACCAAGAGCTGACATGGAACTTCCATTGAGGAAGAACTTAAGGCCTAAGCCAGGCGAGCCGGAGGATTCGGCATGGATTTGGGGAAACGACGACGAGGTTAGCCACTCGAGTTCTGCATTTCTCCTTCCAGGATTGTTTAGAAACATACTAATCATTTCATAGCTGGGAAGACTGAATCTACAGACACCAGACAGGATCAAGAAAGCGCTCGAAGCCGTGTCCTCGGGAGAGACAATTGCGCTTGGGTTGGTCAACCACCAGAGCCATTCCTCAGTTATCCTCAGTTAGCGAGTGGAATATTCTTATTGACTTCTGTGTTAGTCTCCCATTTGATCGGCCAGTGCCGCCGTGCTACGAGCGAGAAGCTTTCAAGCTCCGTATCACCCCCGAGGGTAGATCGCACACGTATGATGACACCTACGAAATGAATCCGCAAAGTACTTCTCAATGGGATGGGTTCCGACACGTAGGTCGAGACCGAATAACTGAGGATTAAGCTCGCAATACGATTGATCAAGTACAGTTTTCTCATGTCCCTTCTGGTTATTTCTACAACGGAGTAAGTTCTTTGACTGGAGTCTTGATAGCATAGAATGGCAGATTGATTCTTTAAAGACTGTTCCTAGCGATATATCGAGCCCTAGCACGGCCACTAAGTGTGGCATTCAAGCATGGGCTACCCGCGGCATAGCGGGTAGAGGTCTTCTCTTGGACTATGGTCGATACGCCGAGGCGAATAACATCAAGCCGTTGTTCTATGACAATTACAAGATCAGCTATTTTGATCTTGTCAATGTAGCGAAGATGCAAGGAATCGACTTGAAACCTGAGGGGCAAGGAGGTGACATCTGTATCGGGGATATACTCCTGATCAGGTCCGGCTTTTTAAAGAACGCCAACTCTCTTACAGATGAGCAAAGAGCAGCTCATCACCTCCAACCGCATCGGTTCGGGCCTCACGATGGGCAGCGCTACATAGGTGTGGAACAGAGCGAAGAAATGCTCGACTTTCTTCACGATTCTTACTTCTCAGCCGTAGCTGGAGACCATCCAGCGTTTGAGGCGTGGCCATCCGACAAAGGCATGTCTAGGTCGCCACATGCTTACATAGCAGAAGATTAATGCTGACATAATTCGAGATTACTACCTTCACGAAAAGCTGTTGGCGCTTTGGGGCTGTCCTATCGGCGAGCTCTGGGATCTGGAAAAGCTTGCTGATAGATGTGCCGAGAGGAAACAGTGGACGTTCTTTCTCGCGAGTGCTCCCAATCATGTGAAAGGTAACCGAACACGACCATTCTCGAAATCTTCCAACTAACGCGATCCTTCAGGAGGAATCTCTAGTACTGCGAACGCCCTGGCTATCGTCTGAATTTGAAGATTCTGACTAGTGCTGTTTTTTTCACTTTTTACCATCTCAGTTGAATAGCCCTATATTGAAAATCGGATGAGATATATTAGGTAGGTAGTTATATAGTTCAGATGAGATGTACGAGATGTATGAGAGGAAATAGTCTTGAATGTCCTGATAAATGGTTTATGCAATTAATGAATCTTCCAGTAAAACCAGTAGGGCTAATCGCATAAGATGTCGGCGATGGCGGGCGGGCTGGTGGGTCTGCTCGGCCAATCAGCTGGAGGCTGCAAGGCAGCATGAGCTTTCGTCAACCAACTCCAGCTCTCATGTCCCCGTCAACACATACCAAACAAGCTACTAAAACCCATATCGACGAACCCAACCCAGTCCCAGTCCGACTCCGACTCCGCCGCCGTACTATTGCATCCCAAGTCACCAATCACTTCTAGAAACCATGGCCGACCCAGCTTTGAAGCCCGAGAAGGACTTCAGCAAGGAAGCTGACGTTCAAATCGGCGAGGCCGAGAAGCTTGCTAAGGTGTGCTCATGTTGGACAAACGCTGTCATGATGGGTAGCTAATAAGGCTTTCTAGAACGATATCGCTGCAGCTATCGAGAAGCTTACCATATTCGAGAAGCAAACCCGACAGGTAAGCTGTCTTGGTACCCCCAGCCTGCTAAACACTCATTTACAACCATATCCCGTAGGCATCCGACCTTGCGTCCACCTCTCGAACCTTGATCGCGATATGCACGATATGCAAAGATGCCGGAAAGTGGAGCTTGCTCAACGACCAGGTTTTGGTCCTCTCCAAGAAGCATGGCCAGCTCAAACAAGCCATCACCAAGATGGTCCAGACCGTCATGACCTTCCTCGACAAGACACCCGACCTAGACACGAAGCTTAGCGTCATCGAGACCCTGCGCACGGTGACCGAGGGCAAGATATTCGTCGAAGTCGAGCGAGCCCGCGTGACCAAGATCCTGTCCGACATCAAGAAGCAGCAAGGCGACCTGAAGGCTGCGATGGATATCCTGTGCGAGTTGCAGGTCGAGACGTTCGGCTCGATGGAGAGACGTGAGAAGACGGAGTTCATACTTGCCCAAGTCGCTCTATGTATCGAGAACGGCGACTACACGCAGGCCGGTATTCTCAGCCGTAAGATCAGCACCAGATACTTGGCACGAAAGCCGAAGAAGACCCCGGAACAGCTGGAGAAGGAGAAGAAGGTTCGGGAAGAGAAGCTGAAGCGCGGAGAAGAAGTTCCCCCGGAAGTGGAGGACGATACTACCGACTTGAAGTTGGCGTACTACGAGCAGCAGATTACTCTGGCGAAGCACGACGATAAGTATCTCGATGTTTGCAAGCACTACAGACAAGTGCTAGACACAGAAGCTGTGGAGGAAGACCCTTCAAAGCTACAACCGGTATGCTCCGTATTTGGTTCACTCGTTGGTCCAATTTCACTAACATTGACTAGGTTCTCCAACGAATCATCTACTTCGTCATCCTTGCTCCTCATGACAACGAGCAGCATGACCTTCTCCAGCGCATTTTCCGCGATGCCAGAAATAGCCAGATTAGCACCGATGCCTCGCTTCTAAAGCTATTCACGGTGCACGAACTTATGCGATGGCCCCAGGTTGCCAGCGAATACGGTCCCCATCTCTGCGGAACCGACATCTTCGATGAACGCCCGAATCAGTCCAAGGATGAGAAGGCCCACCAGCGATGGCAGGACCTGCGCAAGCGGGTTATCGAGCACAACGTCAGAGTCGTGGCGAAGTATTACACTCGCATCGGCATGAAGCGCCTGACCCAGCTTCTCGACCTGACCGAAGACGAGACCGAGAAGTATATCAGCGAGCTAGTATGCTCGAAGACGGTCTTCGCCCGTATCGACCGGCCAGCACGCATAGTCAGCTTCGCGAAGCCCAGAGACGTCGATGACGTTCTGAACGAGTGGAGCCACAACATGAAGAGCCTGCTCGGCTTATTGGAGCGCGTTGATCATCTCATCACCAAGGAGGAAATGATGGCGAGAATCCAACCGGGAGCCAAGGATGGCAAGGAAAAGAAAGGTAAGAAGAAGGCATAATGAAATATTTCTATGAGGGCTCGGTTTCTAAAGGGAAGTGGTAATTCTTTGGGACCTCGGCATGGCTTAGGTTTCGAGAGAGGTACAGACAATCAGGGTTGCATCCAAAAAAAAGCATGCGAATGTACAATACTTAGATTAGGAGGCTTATATCAGGCCCTTGTAGAATCAGGACTGCCTTCTATGTCTTAATCTTCCAGTCTATAATTGTAAAGCAACGTGGTGGTCTCGTAGTAGTCTAACTCTTAATCTCTATCCCACACGTACACCGTCTATCCCCAAGCGTCTCGTCAAAAACTACTTGCTGTATTGCTGTCTTAGCCAGCCCGCCAGCACCATAACCCAGTCCTTCGCGACGGGCACGTAATGACCGCCGGGATGCGTCACAACCTGCGGGTCCCGACTCCTATCGATCAGCCCCTGCGTCCGCGTCTCGTCGACGACCGTGTCCAAGCTGCCGACGAACTGTATCGACGGCGTCGCGATCTCGGGCTCGTACAGCCAGCTCAGCCGGCCCAAGGGTGCGTAGAAGCCCGAGTACACGACGCAGAACTTCAGCGGTTGCCCGCCGTTGGCCGCTCGCAGCGACTCCACCCACGTCCAGTCGGCCCTCTCGGTCTCGCCCGCCGCCGTCGACTCGGGCGGCACGCGCAAGGGGTGCTCCATCGCCGAGGCCACCAGCGCCGCCATCGCGCCCCCCTGGCTGAACCCGCACACGCCGTCGATACCGCCGCCCGCCGCGCGGATCGCGGCCGCGATCGCCTCCATGCCCGCCTCGAGCCCGCGGTACGCGCCCGTCGCCTCGTCCTTGCGGAACCAGGCCCAGCTGTCACTGTCCTCGTCGTTTCCCTCGTTGTCGGAGGAGGGCGTCCACCCGGGTATGTCGGAGGAGCGCAGGCGGTGGGGCGCGGTGGGGAAGATGAGGGTGGGGTGCAGGTTGAAGGGGGCGGGCGAGAGGGTTTTGGTCAGCAGCTTGGATAGGGCCTTGGTCTTGGAGGAGAAGAGGGAGCCGGACTGCGTAAACCCGTGCAGCATGAGGATCTTGAGCTCGGTCTTGCCGGGCGGCGCGGCCGTGCTCGAGAAGATGGTGGCGGGGGCCGACATGCTTGTGGTGCTGGTCAGGGACCGGATATGCGGGCGATACGGGTGATATGGGCGCGCGTGGTGGGGTGAGGTGAGTGCGCGGGATGAGATTGAGGCCGAGGAGGCTGTTGCTGAGTGAAACCAGATAAGAGGTCTGCTGCGGAAGGACAAGTTCATGAGATGGACTTGTTCGGCGCGATTAAGTTTTTTTATTATTATGAAAAGTCGGCTTTTTTCTATCCGTTATCTCATGTACCTAAGGGGCACTGGTGTTGGTGCTGGTGAGAGTGAGAGTGAGTGTTGGTGTTGTGATACTTGAATGAGAGTTGTACGACAGTTGAGAGTTGATGTGGTTGGTGATTTTTAAGCATTGGTCTACGAAGCAGAACTAGTACCGATAACCGGCTGTTGCGCACTGCATTTCCAACAAACGTCTTCATTACCTGCTGAGTAGCTATAGAATTGATAGAACGTCATGTTATAATTATGAGCTATTTAATCTGAGCAATCGTGTTAATTCCGCATTTTCCTTCATACTCGTTAACTATGGGCTGTTCTACTTCGTATGCCATAGGTATACACCTCGCAGTACGCCTAGGGGCTGATGAGACCCCGTTGATAGTTGTTATAAGAAAACTAACTACTGATGCTGGCAAACCCTCGTTCTATCATATTTCTGGATCGCATGGACGATGCTCCATTGCAAGATATATCCAACTTGCTATATAAGCCGAGGCTCAAGTGTTTCTGCTATAGTCTTGCTCCTGATATCATACTGGGGTTGTGAATATGAGATTGCGGTGGAACTAGGCAAACAACCAAGAGGAACTCCTCTGGGGAGTAATTTGCAATTGTAATTTCGAGGCGGGAATGGTCTATCTCTGATCACTTTTTCATCGCTGTTAATACGTTCTTAGCGCTGCAGCACGAAAGAATACATGGCACAAAACTCCTGAAGACCAAACAGTTCCATACTAAAGCACTAGGTATGAATAGATATAGGTGTCTGGACACGGCTCTTGATTGTAATGCGCCCGCAGTGTATAGTACAGTCTTAGTCCTGCCTTGGTCGACTTAATAAATGATTCGGCCGTCTATGGCGCTTATCGCTCGAGTTATCTTGTCTCTTCCTCCGAGTGAATCATTATTGCTTTAGTGTCCTCCAGACTTCGCATTCGGGTTGCGTGGGTCGTTCTTCCACTCGTCGGCTATTGGAAACCTGTTAATTGCCACTCCTTCTTTTGCCATGGATATCACTTGGAATACGTACAAGCCATCATAGAGTTTTGTGCCGCGTTGATACCGTACGCAATGATCAGGCCTGTAATTCCATTAGGGAGCTGTTCGCGCGTATTGATAGGGATCGTTCGTCATACCGGCTGCGAAGAAGGGAGCATAGGGCCGGACTGTCGGTTATGTTAGCGGGTACTACCAGTCCGTCTATTCGCAGAGCAGAATCAATTGACTTACGGACTGGTGCCGGGAACTTCTTCAGGGGGGTCAAGCCGAGCCAAGACATCTTGAATGTGGTATGTGGTATGTGGTGTGTGGAGGGTTTGCGTGGAGTTAGAATGGTGTTGATATCGCGGATTGATGGAGTTGAAGAGCGGTTTTTCGTAAAGCTCTGCTGGCTAGCCCCGGATTTGGCGGGTCGTACGTACTAAATTCGGCTCTATTGAAGTTTATGCATAAAGACTAGATATGTACATGTATGTAGGCGAATGATGGTTTAATTGGGTACATATGTAAGTAGCAGAGTACAGTAGCTACATAGGTTATGTACCTAAGGTTACCAAGGATGAGGTCATACTAAGCCAGGACCGTATTTAGGGGAGGGCGTAGCATGCAACTCCAGGGCCAGGGAGATCTTGGGGATTCGCGGGGAAATTGTTAGTTAGAGCCAATCGTGAACATACCTACCCTCCATTAACCACCAAGCTTCTCCCTCGGCTGTGTACATATGTAGCTTCTATCCAACTGCTTCGGAAACCTTCTCGCCATTGCCTCTCGCCTCTCGCCTCTCGCCTATCGATCTGGACTTTCCCCGCGAAATCAGCACCGGCAGCTGCAAGTACCCTTGCACCCACAGCTCATTTCACCGCCAGCAACCCAAGGTCCAAGGTCCTCAGGGTTATAACCTCCAATCCTGACTCCTGCATTTCCCCAGCACTGTAACCCGTTCTCCTCACCTCCCCGTTGCTGGGTTGCGTCAAATTTGGCGAGGTCACCGAGTCACCCATTCATCCCCCAGCTTCGTCCCCCCACGCTACTCAATTCAGGACGCTTTCCTCCTTTGTT
Organism: Hypoxylon sp. FL1150; assembly: GCA_022495205.1. Classification (NCBI taxonomy): domain Eukaryota; kingdom Fungi; phylum Ascomycota; class Sordariomycetes; order Xylariales; family Hypoxylaceae; genus Hypoxylon; species Hypoxylon sp. FL1150. Next base: position 52,597 of record MU376265.1, on the reverse strand, counting down.
TTAATATCCCGCAAGACCACCACAACACCTACACAAACAAGAACAACACAACCCCCTCATCATGTTGACCCGACGCATTGCACGAACGGCGGTGGCAGCTCCGCGCTCACTGCGAGCATTCAGCTCCACCGCTGCTACCCAGCGTAAACCCATCCTGGCCGACATCACTCCCGAAGGCGTCGATTCGTTCAACTCGAGGCAAAAGGAATTCCGCGAGCAGTTGGCCAAAGCACAGCAGGAGAGAGAAGCAAGTAGGTTCAAGAACAAATCGTTATCGTCTAATACTTCTTCCCCTTCGGCCCCCGCCGAAGAGTCCACTCAGGGCTTGGGCTCATCGAGTACAGGACAGCGAGCGGAGGTGGCGAACAAGTCGTCGAGCAAAGAATCCGAGCAGCCGGATTCCCTTCTCTCTCGCGTCATCTACGGAACGAAGGAAGGTCGCGAGCTAGACGCCCAGCTCGAAGCAAGCTTCTCGGCGGTCCTAGCCCGCGGCAAGTATGTCCACTCAATCGTGTTCCATGAAGTGCTGCCCGACAAAGTGGACGAGTATATGGCGTTGGTGGGAGACTGGTACCCGCGCATGGCTTCCATAGAGGAGAATAAGGTTCACCTCGTTGGAAGCTGGCGAACGGAGGTGGGCGACTGTGACACATTCGGTAAGTTATATCTGGAGGCGTGACTTATTTTTAATGTCTATGGCAATATGCTAACGAGCGTTCCAAAGTCCACATCTGGGAGTACCAACGCTACCAAGGATACCACCAGTCCCTCCATTCCATCTCGAGACACCCCGACTTTGCCGAGTTCGACAGAAAGCTGAAGACGCTTATTAAATCGAAGAACACGTCGATTATGCAGGAGTTCTCGTTCTGGCCGACAACCGCCCCCCGCCAACTTGGCGGTCTCTTCGAGCTGCGTTCGTACACTCTCCACCCTGGCAATCTACTGGAGTGGGAGACACACTGGCGACGAGGCCTGAAGGCACGAAGAGAAGTCATGGAAGGCGTCGGAGCTTGGTTCGTACAGATTGGCGACCTGAACACAGTTCACCACCTGTGGCAATTCGCCAACTTGGAGGAGCGAAAGGTTCGACGAGAGGAGAGCTGGAAGCAAGAGGGTTGGGCCGAAACCGTACACAAAACGGTCCCTCTCATCCAGTCCATGAAATCGAGGATCTTGATCCCAATGCCGTGGTCACCTGTGGCATAAAGGAATGGGTGATTGGGTGAGAAAGAAAAGTAAGCATGTGACTGTTGGTGGATTGCAAGCAGAACTGCGCATCTGTTAGGGGGAACTGGAGTCGGGAATGCAGTCTTATTTTGTAGCAGGAAAGCAAACCTGTGGAGAGGAGACTCAATTGTAGTTGGCGAAGAGGAATGCCAATGTGTACTTTTACTGCCCCCCGAAATTGGGGGATCTTGTTACGAATTTGGAAGAGTGGAAAGCAGTTACCTATCCACAAAGGGTTATTATGATCGGGTATTGCTAATACCAATACGAAGCAATTCGACTTTTTTTTTTCTTTTTTTTTTTTTGAGAAACTAAATTAAATCACACTGACGCATTTTGTGATTATTCTTATTTGTCTTATTTCGAGAATCTGCATGAGACTTACACAGGTATCACTGCAATTTACGCTTAATCTGACTGACAAAACTCCAAACACCCCATGAGCATGGTGTCAATTCTTTGTTAATCTTCCACCTCTTCCCCCATGACAGCAGCTAAATTCCGCCTCGCTAGACTCAGCGTATTCGACAGGGCACTTAGTTTAGCTGACAGCGACAGTAGACTTGGATCCGCGCTCTCAACACGTACCTTTTCGCGCACGTACACCTCTAACTCTTTGCCCCGGGCCGTCTCATGCGCCTCGGCTCCCTCGATGTACGATTCATCGTCACACCGGTAGTTGAACACCTTGTCAGCCTCGTCGTGTTCCAGACGTCTCGTAGTGCCGATGGCCAACGCTAGCTTGGTTCCGAAGTTGACCGGCGCGTCAGCGGGCTCTAGAGCCCGTAGGTAGAGCACCAGACACGCGTCTTGGATCGTTACGTACAGCGACAAGTTCCGGCTTATCGGCGGCGTGAAGTGACCCAGCGAAACAGAAGACGTCGTCCACGCCGTGTCCGGCTTGACGGGCGGATTCTGCTGCCCTACCTCTTGGCCGTGGCTCGAGTGAGTAGAGCTAGGGCTGGAACCGGGATTAGGTGTCACAGGCCTTGGCGGCCCCCTTACCAGCGCCGCCGCGTCCGCGATATGCCGGGCCAGCAGCCGCAGCCGCGCAGCCAGGTACTGCGCCTCGGGGTGCGGCGGCGACGACGACGACGACAACGACTTTCGCCGGCGCTCGTGCTGCTGCTGCTGCTGCTGCTGCTGCTCCTCGTCAAGGTCGAGACAGAGCGCCACGGCGCGCGCCAGAAGGGCGTCGAGACTCGCGAGTGCCGGCACGCGCACCGGCCGCGCCGGGTCCAGGGCTAGCGTCTGCGGCGGCACCGTCCGCAGCTTCAGGTGCACGACGCCGCGGACCAGCCGCGTGCCGGCGCGCGTCGCGTAGCCCTTGACGATCTCGTTGCGGGAAGTCGTGAGGGCCAGCGTGCTGCCGCTGGTATCGGTGTCGGGCGGGGGCGTCAGGAGGGCTGCGCAGTCCTCAAGGCCGCCGCGCAGCGAGGATAGGGTCGAGCGCAGCGAGGTTAGGAGCCAGGCTAGCTCGCGGGCCTGCTGGCGCTGTGAGCTACTGGCGCGGAAAGTTGAAGGGGCGTGAGGGGCAGAGGAGGAAGGCTTCTTGGATGAGGAGCGTGGTGTGCATGGTCTGTGCTGGGTGCGGTATAGGATACTACCTGTAAGTGCGCCCTAGGTATGGATTGGAAACGGGAGACGGGCTGGGATATAAGAAAGGATTGGGGAAATATCGTCGCACCTGTGTGGCATCTTCTTGGATTTTAAGCTCGGCCGACGATATGGGAGGCCAGATCTCAACAGACATTGTGCTTCAATGTGCTGGTGCTGGTGCTGGTGCTGGCTGGCATAGGCAGCCGCATTTCAACTCGCCATTTGTTTGTAAATGATATCGGGAGATGTTGACTTTAAGCCTTGAGCTAACGCTAACGTGAAGCCTGTCGGGGCTTAAGGTGGGGAGCTCTAGCGGGTAGCTGCTTCGTTGGGGCAGGCGGTATGAGGTGATTGGCTATAACGAAGCTGCGATAAGCTTAATCCGTCTTATCGTAGACCCACGTCATTTTTTCGATGTTGTTAAAGTTTAGCCGACAACCACATCGACGACCACATCTAAAATTTTGATGGATTCTTGAATTAAGATTGACGACCTCTCTAATATGACCACCACTATAGGATTCAGGAGCTAAGACGAAAAGAAAGTCCGGCAGTCGCCCTTAATTTTGACTCCATTCTCAGTCCCGACACACAGAAATACGTGTCGAACTCATGGCTCCCGAACGCCCACTCGAGGCGCATTCACCGGTGCCTGGAGACGCCGCGAGAACAAAACTTCCCCCTATACCAAAAGGTCTGATCTCCTACTGAGTCAGCCGATCCAGCAAGGATCTAATAGGTTTCTAGGATCCACCGTCCGCCGCCGACCCATCCCGACACGCGACCCCTCCACACACGCCTCGCGCCGCATCTACGTCACGGCGCGAACACCTTTCCGGTCCGTGACGTCGCGCGTGCGAAAGCAGCTCGACAAGAACCTCCGTACGGCATCGGCATCTGCCAAGGCCTTCACGAATAAGCTGGCCTCCAGGAAGAATGCCTCGCTGGACGACCGGGTCCGCGCCATCTCATCGCAGACACGCCCCGGCGGCAACGGAATCGGAGTTGGACTCGAGGATGCTGGGGAGATCGTTGTCCTGGGTACCGGACACGCTATACAGAGAGTCCTCGAGGTGGCTTTGTTCTTCCAGAAGCAGGCCGATTGCATTGTCCAGCTGAAGACGGGCAGTGTAGGCGCCGTGGATGATGTGGTAGAGGAGGGCGACGAGGAGTGGGGTGGCGAGGGCCAGGAGAGGGTCCGAATGATGAGTTCCCTGGAGGCGTCGATTAAGCTGAGATGATGCTTTGTGTGGTCATGCGAAAGAAGTCACTCTCGACACTACTTTCTAATAATCTTCAACACTATGGAGAGGCGGAACGCCGGTCGACATCACACGTACGGTCCATGCTAAACGATAAACCAGTGTTGGATCCTGGCAACCGCGGCGAAAGAATATCAAAGCATATTACGTCTGATTTCTGTGGGACCAACGTCTATCGAGAGAACCTACGGCGAGCACATTGTGGGCACGAATCCTGGCCACGCCGACCTTTTATCGTTGATACGATAGTAAGGATGGCGAGTGAGGCGTATGGACCTGCGACTTCAATACCAGATTACGCATCATCACGGTCGATACCTTTTCAGGTAGGGCCATCCGCTGAATGTATACCGGACGTCTATCCCGGCCCACAACTAGCGATATGAAGCTATCGACATATCAATAAAACTTCGCTAAGAAGGGTTCAAGGAGGCCAAATTTACACGTGACACAGCATGAGATGGAGGGCACGACGAACGGTTTACCATACTGCTTTTCAGCTAATTACTCGATCCACCTATCTGTCGAAACGAATGCAGTGGGAGAGGAGTACTATGCATACGAGAAAGTACGCAAATAAATATTAGAACATTGTCCTATCTCGTCTCTTGGATATTCTATGCTGCTACTTCTCTTCTCGTGATCCTCCCGAAATCTCTCATGAGATAATCTCAAACATTCTCAGCCGTACCGTCCTTGAACTGGGCCAGAACCTCCTCAACCTTGGGCGGCGAGCTCTCCTCCTTGACATCCATTGAATACACCCCGCTGCTGTTATTTCCGTCTACCCCCTCGCTATCGCCAGCGGGGCCTCCAACGCCACGCCGGTGGCATTCTGGCGGGCTGTGTACATGGCGCCGGTGGCGTCTCGACGAGCGGCTGCAGGACCGACGTTACCTTGATCAGGATGGACATCCCGAGTCCCTGCGCGTCGCGCTGGATGTCGCTCCTGACGACACCAGGCAGCATGTGTGCGAAGCTCACGTTGGGCGCCTGCCGCGATGCTTCCCCCAGCAGCAGCGACTGCACGGGGGCGACTTGGTCGCGCCAATTTGGCAGTGTAAAACCTTGCCCGGTGTGCGCGAGTGCATGAAGAGACCGGAGTCTAGGGATAGGCCTTCAGAGGTTTCTATGGGAATTAAAATGGCTGCTTACCTAACTTGCAAGTTAGAGAAGAAAGCGAGACATGGAGCAAGCCCATGCTCCCCTGACTTTCGAAGAGGATGTTGATTACAGTTTTTTTGCTCCTGATTTGGCGACATACGTCATTAACGCTCTTCAAAAGGCTCGTATCGGCCTTGATGAACTCGAACGCGCCACCGCTGTTCAGCTCCCCGCACTCGCCAACGCTGCGGTCGGCTGATTCCCGTGAGCGGCCGACGATATAGACCCTGGGCATCGCGGTATACCTGGCCAATGTCTTCAACAACGTATACTCGCTGACATCGCTGGTCCCCCCTACAAAAACAGCCACGAGACCGTCAGGCAAACATGCGTTCGCTCGACGCGGTGACGTGAGAAAGAGCAAAACCATGATTTCAACTTGAGCTGATCTAAGTGAGCTGAAAGATCAAACTCATGGCTATTTCAGGCTAGGCTAGCGTTTTTAATATCGCCAAGTAGGTAGCCATGGACGTATCCTCCTACCTCCCTTCACTATTTATGAGAGGCGCTAAGGCTTTTTCCAGGGATACGAGGAAACGGGGTCCAGATCATGACGTTCATGCCCCGTCGACATTCTATATAAAGCAACTTTATTGTCGCTGGTCACTCACCCGCTAGCGATTGACCTAAGCGTAGAGCGGATCTGCTTTAATAATGTAGCTGGATTAGGTTATATGTATTAATACCCACCTACTTGGTGCTCTCTCTCTTCAACCATTCCCTCAAGTTGATTTCGAAGACGGTCGCGCGCCTGTGCGCCCACCAGCAGTTATCCGACGGAAGCAATATCCTGACCGCGCGGTAGAAGTGGTACAGCATGGAGAGGGCATGCGGGTCTCCCTGCTGGACCATGGCCGAAAAGTGTCCGGGGCGTCTCTGCTGCGCCAGGTGGCACATCACCGGGAACGAGAGGATATATCTTGCCAAGTGGATGAACAAGGGTGACTGGGGACCGGAGTAGTCTCGCGGGTGCGCCTCGGGGAGAAACGAGAGCATGAGGCCGAGCCGCGCGACGATGGGCGCAAATTCGTCTTCTCCCGGCTCGGGCTGGTTTTCCGCTTGGCAGTCGCGGTGCTGCCATAAGTTCGAGGCGGCTAGGTCGTCCTCGCTATCTGGACTTGACAGAGGAACTTCGAGCAGCTTCAATGTGACCGGACGGCCGTATGAGAAGAAATCTTCGTATTTTGCCAGCGTATCGTTACTAATCCGCGCGGCCGGCACGAGGGTGTCCATGGGATTGCACCGAAGGAGCGGCAGAAACTTCGATGGCTGGCGGCAGAGGGCCGGAACGCTCTTAAGGAAGACCTCTTTGAAGCAGGAGCCCATAGCGAAGACCCTGTCTCTTGCTGGGTCGAATGGGGCGGCCGTGCTGTCTAGGTCCGTTGAGAAGTCGGTGCTAGTCCATGCTTCGTACTGTAGCAGCAGCGAAGTGGCCATAAAAGCGTCAATATGGGTTGACGAGAAATTTTCGGCTAGTTTATGCCGAAACTTGGGCAGCGCCCGGCACAGGTGGCTAGCTGCCGTCCTCGGGTAGGTGATATCTTCCGGCCGTAGGAAGGCAAGGTGTCGCGCAGTAACGCATAGGATGGTGTACATTAAAAAATCATATTGAAAGGACAACTGGGTTGCATAGTCCCATATCTCCGGATTGAGTATGAGCGTATGCCGCGTGCATGTCTGGAAGTGGTGAAATAGTTTCAAGTGGTCAAGGTTTAGAACGGTGTCCGTCGGGCCAAAGCTGGGAATGGGGTTGTTGAGGACCGGCTTGGGTATCGAAGGGGTCGACGACCCCCGGTTATATCGCAAGGGGCGTTGGCACCGTTCCCCCCTCCGCGAACAGCTGTTACATGATGCTCCATCGTTACCTTCGCTACACTAGAGAGCCACTCAAAATTAGTCTTAAGAGGCTACGATAAGTAATCTATGTTATATATGTATGCACCTTGATTCGCCGTCTCCTACAGTTCTCGCACCCGGTCCGAGACTTCTGGTGAGCCCGTCGCTGCCTGGACGGATCTATACCCGAAAGGGCCTTGGGTATCTCGGACAGAACCTGCTGGTCCTGTCCACCACGCGAACTCGGCGCTGAGGAGAGGACAAAGGTATTGGTGAAGTCATTTAACGAGGGGCCGCTTTTCGCGGCGCCGGCGGCTACGGAGGATTGCTTCTTTAGGGACATGGCCGCGAAAACTGACTAGCTCGTATGGGAGTTTTCGGTAAGAAGCATCCGCATCGCAGGACAAACGGCTAACAGAAACAAGAATGAGGAGCGTGGAGAGGTTGATAGAGAACCCCTGGATGCTTCTACGTTCGAGGCTATCTCCACTGAAAACCCTCCGCGGAAAACACAGCGCTAAGCCAAGTACAGCGATACGAGCTCAATCGAGAAGATCGCCCTGGCCCCTGTTAGTCTGACGAAGACATTTCTAATCCAGGTGATACATTAGGTATTTGGGGAAGTACTTGTTAAGGTCTGTTTGCATCCTATCAGTCGTCTTATATAGATATAGATACCTGCTACGCAAGTATGGCTGTATTCATAACTACCTAGGGACGTAGGAGGTAGTCAATATTTGCGAATGCTTGTGACAGGCCATTTCATTTCTGGTGCTACAGCCTGAAGGCGTTGATGACCCTTCTCCTTTTCTCTAAGTATTCGCAAGGACTGAAGTCACGTTCTATATCTCATACTTAAAAGAATTTCTTCCAACTACTAATGTTTTATTAGTCGGGGTTAAAACCACGAGCATTTGTATCGGTTAAAAGGGAATTGAGCCGTTATTCGGCAATTAGCTTACATAAGCCACCCTGCGGAAAAGGGGTCGAACTCGTTTGAAATTGGGTGGAGATAGAAAGGGAGGGAAAAGCAAAAGGAAATTGAGCCCGAAAATGACTTTGGAGGCAAGTATGCTAGCGCCCGATGCATTGTGCTCTGTTCACTTCTCTAGGTACCTTAGGTACCTAAGGTAGGTAGGTAGATTTAGATTTGGAAGGTATGATCAAAAATCAAAATCTCGGACCTAACCGGAGCAGGACCGGATGAGGGGCATAGTAGTACGCATAGTAGCATGGCGACACCGGCATTGGCGTTATCGCATATGGAGAACCAGAGCGCGTTCTATAAGCGGCAGCTTGATACTCTACCTAGTACCTTCCTACCTGCTCACTGCAAGTCACTTCTGTCGCAATGACATCATCCACCCAGCGCTCGTACATCGTGGTCGGCGCCGGCGTCTTCGGCACGTCGACGGCGCTGCACCTCATCCGCCGGTTCCCGGACGCGTCGGTGACGCTGGTAGACCGAGACGCGTACGACGCGTCGACCCGGGTCGCCGCCTCCTGGGACTGGAACAAGGTGGTACGTGCCGACTACCGCGACCCCGTGTATTGCAAGCTCGCGCTCGACGCCCAGGACGTCTGGCGCGCCGACCGGCTGTGGAGCCCGTTCTACCACGAGAGCGGCGTCTACTGGATCAGCCGGACCGGGTTCGCGCAGGCCGTCCTTGATAACTATGCGCGTCTTGGCAGGCCTACGGAAGGAAGGCTGTACGCGCTGCCGCTTGCGGAGGCGCGGAGGCGGTACGGAGGAATTTTTGACGAGGCTGATTACACGGGCGTAGAGAATGTGCTCGTCAACACGACGAGCGGCTGGGCGAATGCGAAGGGCGCCTTGCGCGCGGTTACGGAGAAGGCGGTTGAGCTGGGCGTGAAATTTGTCACGGCGGAGATTGAGGCACTGGAGTTCGATGAGGACGGTGCTTGTGTCGGGGTACGTACTGCGAGTGGGGAGACGTACACGGCTGCGCACACGATCTTGTCAACTGGCGCTTTCACGCCGAAATTGCTGGAGAAGACTGCTAACAGTACGGGGAAAGATGATTTCCGTGCCGGGTGTAGGATCATTGCAGCTGGGGTGACGACAGGGTTGGCGCAGCTCGACGATGAGACGGCGAAGGAGTTCGCGCAGATGCCCGTTTGTATACAGGAGAACCCACCAGAGAGAGGTAACCTACCTAGAAACATCCTGTCATTTTCTTCTTACCCAGAGCTTTGAATGTCCTGACTGCTTTTCATAGGCGCGAGTAACGGCACTCTACCCCTTAACGAGGATAACATGCTAAAGTGGTGGGGCCAATACATATTCAAGAACACTCAGGACATCTCGGGCAACCAGATCTCAGCGCCCCCGGGCGCAGCAGACTATGCGCAATGGGCGGTCCCGGATACGCTCGTTCAAGATGTCGAGTTTGCGAACAAGGCCACGTTCGGGAAGCGTGGCGAGGCGTGGAAGATTACGAAGCACCGCATATGCTGGTGGGTTTATCCCTTTCCTCTCCTTTCACTGATATAGTCACCTACAGACTAACGGACTGGTGTTTATTAGGGACGCGGTCACGCCCAACGAGGACTTCATCATTTCACCACATACTGCCAGCCGGGGGCTTTACCTCGCCACCTGCGGGTCATTCCACGGCTGGAAGTTCTTCCCCATCATTGGCGACTACGTCGTGCAGATGCTTGAGGGCACGCTCAAGCAGGACCTAAAAGCTAGATGGGCATGGAATCGCCGCATGCTGGACCCATCGGGAAATATTTCCTGGCCGAGAAAGGAGTTGAAGGACTTGCAGTGAGTCTAGTTAGCTCTAGGACTTTTACTCTTGTTTGTATATTCATTCCTTGTCAGCTGTATATAATTTAGATGATGGATGTTGGGAGCCCGCTGATATGACTTTCTGTTGGATTTGCGACAATGGCTACCTTCTGGGTTCTAATTTGTTGTTTACATCCTGTAACCGCTCAAGTCGAAATCACATTCCTTATGCTTCGAGGGTATTACCCATGATTGTTTGACTTAAACAGAATCATAATGGTAAGAACCACTACATTAATAAAAAATTACGAGGTTGCAGGTAGATAAGTCCCATACAGCAGGTGATTATCACGATTGCGGCGCTCTTCGCAGTCGAGGATCTGCACTTTGCCATTCCGGCTAATTCACGACTTGGGCTTGGCTGCCTTCCACTCTTCTGCCTCATCTCATCCAGTGATACCAAATGGATAAGCTGTAGGCGTTGAAGAGAAGCGGCCGACGAAAAGCTTTTGGACTTAAACCCCAAAATGATGTACCGGTCGATTATTCAAGTTCACTCTAGATACTCGGCAGTAGCACACTCTGCCTCCTTTATGTCACCAGCGAGTTTGAAACTACTATGTGGTATTACGCCCTAATCTTGACCTTATGGCTAAGCCGTGGAGCTGTCGGGGCGAAGCCAAGTGAAATTCCCTCTTGGCTCAAAGAGTACAACTTTGATCCTCCCCTTCAATGTATTGCAAATGCGACCGGGCCCCTAGATCCCCGAGACGCAGAAGCGACCTGTCCGCTTCCCATCGACGACGAGACTGCGTTCCAAAAGAGATCCTGGTTTCCCTGGACTTTTCCGCCAGTATGTATCAAACCGGAGAAAGAATCTGACCCGAAACTCTGCGTGTACACCTACCAGAAGCTGCGCGGAGACACGGGAATCAGCATCCTAACCACCCCGGAGATCGCCGCGGCCGGGGTTGGCATCGTCGAGGACTCGGACCCGAAGTGGGTCGACTGGGCGAGGGACCGTCCGCTCGTCGTGGCCGACCCACCTCCGTACGAGTTCAGGGAGCTAGAGAGTAGGGGGGTGGGGGTTATCGCGAACCGCACGATTCGCACGGGCGAGGTTGTTATGCTCCGGTATCCCGTTATTGTCCGGTACATGGACTCGAGGCCCTGGAAGCAAAACGAAAGCATGAAACTACTTCATCGCGCCGCCGTTCAGCTGCCCCCTGACGATGGCCTGAAGATGATGAAGCTGGCGCATTCGAAGGGAGGATACATCATCGATGATATAATCAACACGAATGCGTTCGGCGTCCTGATTAACGATGTGGATCATTCGGGATTGTATGTCGATGTATCGGTAAGCCAACTTACGCGCAGGGTGTGAAAACTGAGCTGATCAATTGAGTTTCGCAGAGGTTAAATCATGCATGTAAACCAAAGTGAGTCCCAAGTGAGAGGTTAATTGAAGCTTAAAGTTAAACATTAACTTGGTGTGCAGCATGTTTAGTCGGTTCTCATCTACGACACTGGGTATGGAAGTTGTCGCGTACAGGGACATCGAGCCGGGCGAAGAACTAACATTCAGCTGTAAGTCCCCCCTATAAGCCATAAGACGATGAGTTCTAACATGCGATACGGACCTCCCGTTGAACCTTTTATCCGAGCAGCGTCAGTCTCTCATCCAGGAATGGGGTTTTAACTGTACATGCTCGCTGTGCTCTTCTAAGGAAGAGAGCGCAGCTTCGGATCGTCGCCGAGGTAGAATACAAGACCTCCTTGCCGAGCTGGACCTTCCGGAGGTGCGTAACCACGCTGCGATTGAAAATAGAGTGGCCGAGATACTGGATTTATGCGAAAAGGAGGGGATGGCGGCTCAAGTCGGCGACTTCTACACCATTGTCGCGGACGTATATTCCACCCTTGGCGACCTAAGTCGAGCCAGAAGATATGGCGAACTCGCACTAAAGGAGCTGAAGTACTTCGCCAGCTACGACCACCCGCGGACTCAAACCACCATCGCGTTCTTGGAGGACTTGGACGGAAAAGTGCGTGCCTAGAGGGTGATGGCGGTTTATTCTCTGTATGTGTAACTCTATGCTAAACAGCAGGACTCTCAGTAGTTCTCAGTACATGGTAGACAATGACATGTTGACAGACTCTTGCTAAAGGGTATATTCGTATTTAGTGTTGGACACTAGATGATTTGGTGATCATAGACTCTTCCCCCCTTTTTTTCAGTTTCTTCCCACCTGCGCCAGTCCTTCGCCAACCTATTCCTTTTTACTCGTAAAGATTATTTGCCATTCTAATTGTTGCCGAATGGAATCTGGGCTGCTTCTCCTCGTGCCCTTGCCGTCTATGTCGTCCATCTGGAAGATGAGATCCTCATCTGTGCTGGATCCGGCGGTGTTGGTGGTGCCACTTTTCACATGTCCGTTGCTTCCGCTGGGGGCTTGTTTGCTGCTGTGCCGGCTCTCGCCACCGCCGCCCCCTTGGCTCGTGGATGGTGAGCCAGAGTTCTTGTCGCCGGACATGCTAAGTGGAGTTTGATCTAGTGGACACTAAAACTGATCTCGCTTGAATTGGACAAGGAAATGCTGGTAGAGCTAGATGTACAGCTCGATGAAGCGTGTGTATCGGTTCACAATGTCTTTTTCGGATATCGTCTGGATTGGGCGACGTCAGTCGAGATGATGCGGGGACTGCATGCATGCATAAGTCCCAGCGGGCTGGCAGGGCTCATCATAATTATATAAAAGAATATGGTAATATTTGCCCGTCGAACATATACTAATAGTCGGGAATTGACGACCTGTATCTCGTATGGTCCAATTGTGAGCACGTTCGAAACCTACTAACATGCAAATGTGAGTCAAATGACTATACTAGTAGCTTCCTGTCCATGGTTGCTTTTAGGGGACACTACCGGCGCAAATGTGCTCATCGCTGCATTAGGGGTCGATTGAGAACTCCGGATATCAGAGTGACCTGTAACCCTTCGACCACATGACCGTGAAACAGATCCTGTCTCGGCGAACTCGCATCATGGCCCCATATAAAAACTCAAATATCGTTCGACTTTATTGAAATTACTTAGTCCCACGTAATTGGCAACGGGTCCAGCATAATGGACTGCCGATGTCGTTGCGACTTCTGACAGGAGGTGCCCCCTTAATCCGTACATGATTTCTGTCTATTGATCATTGCGACTGCTCCAGCGACACCGATACGCCATCATATTCTTATTTCATGACAGTAGTCCTATCGGGCTCGTGGTGAGTAACTTGCAGTTGATATGCGAGTAAGAAAGCGTTAGACATTTAACTATCCATAGGCAATTTGGTGTCGGGATGAATCAGCAACCAAGACAAAAGATGATGTCGATAATTTTACGCCTGCCTCTTTTTCATCTCGTCTTCTGTAGTGATCTCCCTACCCTTGCTCGAGGGCGAGAAGTCCGCTCGCCGGATACGCTTATCCCTAAGGGTAACATCAGCCTGTGCATCATCCTTCGGTATCGGTATGGACGATGTCAGGGGAAAATCCTTCCGGGGCTCCACCCATCTGCCGTCTTCGGCCGCGGGCTTCCAATTGAAGCGGAGTAGAAGCAGACCTCAGCTGCAAATAACATGACTTCCGTGCTGACAAACTGGCGTCCCAGATAGAGCCCCGTCCCGCCACCAAATGACCGGAACGCGGCGTTCGTGCGCTTTCCGCCCGGCTCCCAAACAACCCGGCGATGGTCAAATGTATCCATCGTCAGATCCCAAAGCGATGCATCAGTATGCTGGATCGGGGACGCGGTCATGACGACTGCGCCCTTCTTCAGGAGGTACTTGTTGTCGAACATGACGTCCTGCATTACGATGCTGACCTGGATGCCCACGTGCACATAGCGCAGCGTCTGCAGCAACGTCGAGAGAAGAACATGGCACGAAGACTTGGCTTTCGCTGAATTGGTATTAGAAACACCGCGGTTATTTACCCGTACCAACTGTTCTACATCTGCGCCACACGCTATAACTACGATAGGACATTGTTGGTCAGAGACGCCACCATCTGGCCGATCTCAATTGCTGCTACGTCTCTGCCGCGCAGGTCATAGCTCATGTTGTGCTCGTAGCGGCATCGGACGAGGAGCGAGCCCTCGAGGTAGCTATTTTAGGCAAAGTACTTCTTCAAGGCGGAAATGAGCAGGTGTTCCCGCGCATAAACTATTTCGTGTGCTAGGACGCTGGACCACGCTTTGAGTATGTGGACCATAATTCCCAGCTCGAATGTATTCTGAAGAAGGGTCAGTAAGTGTTATAACCAGGGGCGCAGCATATGTAAAATATCCCGGTATCAGGGGCTTGAAGATACTACCATGCATTATCAAGCGCAGGACCACGAAACGGGTTCCTCGGTCCGTAGATGGACTCCGTCGTAGCCACGAAGAGCTCTCCGCGCACCTAAGAAGGCAGCTTAGCTGTTTTTATACTACCGCTACTAATCTCCTGTCCTCGGGGTTTTCCTCTCTTCCTTTCTAGTGACCATGGATGTCTTTCCAAGCTTGGGGTTCGGCGAAGCTTATATCGTTCGACCCAAATTTTACGACCGGACCGTACCTAGTATGAAGCATCTCTACCCGCTAATCCTTTGTAAACTGAAGGGTGTAAGTTCATCTTGATTTGCTGCTTAGAAGGTTGACCCATGGCCGACCACCTACAACACAGCTGATAGGTTTGACGTGGATTGCATGTGTCTGACCCATCCCCGATACATACTCGCTTAGGCATGCACTATCTTTCAACTCAGTTGGGATAACCCTAAGCCACTGTGTAGCACGGATTCTATTGCCAGCTCGAGCTCTCTGACGGCGGAGCATGCACCCTAAGCTTCATCTGGTATTGTTAATGTAGGAATATAGGGATATGTTATGGATATGCTGCCTTTAGGAGTTGATGGATCGTATAACAATGGCAGGTAGGTTTCACATGAGAAGTTCAGATATTACTAACTACCACAATTGCAACAATCATTCTTGATCTACAGATCATATCGAACTTCATGTCTATCACATTCTACCTGGGTTTTTAAACTTCCTAGGTACCTAGGTACATAGCTCAAGAACACAGCTACCTAGTACTTCAACAATTGGACTAATAATTATTGATCCAGTTACTTGGGTCATCTCAAGATATATCAGCATAATAACCAAAGTAAGGGACAAATCACACAAAGCCATTGGGGTCTCAATCAGGTGGGTTTTATAATTTTGTGAATTCATCGCAAATCTCAAAGGAAAACTAAAACTGTAACTCTACGAAGTCCTTGGGTCAAGCCCACAAAGCAATAAAAACTCCATCACGTATCAAATGCACCATGTATCGAGAATGCTCCTCTGCACCCGCATATTCCCTCTCTTGAATGACCTAGATCTTCTGACGGTTTTGAAAATCTCGTAACTCCGTAACCCAGTCACTGTATGCTCTGAAGCCGTCCTGGAGTCGACGTAGCCGGGTGTCCAGGTCATCAAAGACATCCTGGAGACTTTGCGCGTCTCTGCCACTTTCGACTGCTGCCCGAATTCGTGCTTGGACATCCTGCCTCTCAGCACGAATGATATCAATCTGATGCGAATACTCCTCCTCTATGTTCCCTACGTTCCCTACTTGGGATCTCGGAGGGTTGGTCGTAGGTCCCCCATGAGGGGTAGCTTGCCCGGTGCTGGGAGCAGCAACAGAGAGGTTGCTCATGCTCGTTGTAACAGCAACTGTCGCAGCAGCAGGAGAGCCGCTGGCCCCGAAGTTGTTCGCATTACCCCGAGGGGCAACAGCTAGAGCACCAGTGGAACTTCCACCAGAGGAGCCTCCTCCCCCGAGTTGCGTATTACCCCGAGGGGCAGCAGTCAGCGCACCAGAAGAAGAGTGGCCTGCTAGGCCCCCCCATGTTCCCGTGCCTCGTGCTCCTGGGGTAGCGGCGGCGCTACCAGTATCATTCTGAAGAGCAATAGCTGTGGCTGGGGCGGGTCCTAGGTTTCCGTTCCTAAACCAGCCATATTTCACCCTGACTTGCCGAATTCGTTCCCCCGAAGATCTCGAGCTCGAGTTCCGAAGAGCCACTGTCAAATGGTCAAGGTTCGGGTAGGTGAACTCGCCGGTGTGCCGAAACACAACATCTAAATATTGGAATTCATTCGACGTCACACCGCCATACGCGTTGATGGATTCATCATCGGTGGAGGTTGCAATGGCATGAGCAGTGGTGGCCGAAACGGCATCGTCGCCCGACAAAACGAACCACCCCATTCTTTCGGCGATTCCATTGAACCTAGCGACAGCTGACTCCACGGTAGGCTCATTCGTAATTCTCACAACCTCCTGCCAGTTGATCCGCGGTCGCTGACGTCTGCTTAAGAGTCGGAGGGCATAGTCAATTATACGCCAGTCCATTGGTGATGTGCTGCCGTAACCGTGTGTGCTACCTTTATTGACGCCCATCTAGATAGATACAATGTTAGTATGAGAAAGGTCTATCAGGTCTATCAGGTCTATCAGGTCTATCAGGTCCATCAGGCTGTATGCAAAGGGGATGGGGAGCGGGAACAGTTGATAGCCTCGTGACACTTGTGTCTGTAATGTATCTTGATAGATAATTCTGAGAAATGTAACTTACCTTGAAGAGACTAGGACCACTCAGTTGGTTGAGGATGATTGGTTTTGTTGTTGGTGGTGGATAGCTCAGGAGACTGGTAGACGATGATTTTTCCACGGAGGAGGAAAAGTAAAAAAGAGCGAGAAAGGCGGGAGACTGGCCGGGCTTATATAGAATTTCCTAAGTCACCTAGCAAACTATTGAGTGAATTGGTAGGACGCTAGTGCTGCAACAACAGAAGCCACCAGGACGACGATAGAAGGTGCCACGACGCTAAATCGAGTCAACAGGCCGTCGCCAGCAGATATGTCGATGGTTTGGCGGCAGTCACAGGGGCACAAGTGGAGCACCTACAAGTGTAGCGGCGTGAATAATGAGAGATATGGAACCCACAAGATTCGCTTCGAACTCCCAGGGCCATCCAAACATCACTGTAAGTCACTTAACATGGTATCTATGATAATTACGCTTGCCCCTATCAGGGGATTCAAGTCATTGAAGGGCTTGGGCCCCGCCGTATCTCTTTCCCACAGTGCAGTAGAAGCCGCTAGAAAGCGCTAACATGCCAAACAATGACTGTTGATATCAGATCACAACTACACGTAATGGTACGTGCTTGCCCAGGTACCTGTTTCAAGCAGTGTGAGTGGACCGCTGGAACTGCTTATGCTGAATTCAGTATTGGCGTTAAGAGAATATCTTGTATGGCTCTTTTTTTCTCACCTTTCCTCATTCTTCAAGAACTTGACAATGGACAGCACAAAGGATGTGGAGATGGTCAGCCGTAAGATCCTCACACTCTACTACAAAGTAGGGGTGCCTAAGAAATATGATACTCGTTGATTAATGCAACGACATGTTGATCTATCATTCTTCCCGAAGCCCGATTCAGACGTATCTAGCTACACAATCTATTCTACAACTGCCCCAGCTCCAAGTAAATGCTAGTAAGTATCATGATAGCTTCGTCAACCAGATATCCCATATAGAAATAAAACTTTATATGCCAATGGCTCCGTCAATGAGAAATAGTCCAATGAAAGTCACAGATGCAATATTTGTAGACTCACACTGAATTCATGCAAATATGGCAAGGTACATCTAACCCACGCTGGAAAACCTGACACCATCATGCTGATGGTTTACTACAAAAGAGTAAAGTCTACAGTCAAGTCGGTAGGTTGTTCGTCACTCTGCCTCTAATCGGTATATAGATGATAAGATGATCATACCTATACCTGACGATCTTGAGGATTTCCCTAAAGAACCCCTAAGTACCGAGTAAAGCAAGATGTCACCTATAGATTAATCTTCGTCTGCACGGAATTGCTAGGATAGTGGCTTAAATGATGTGGCTGACTATTTGAATATAATTGGAGTGAGGACTAACCTCTAGGTCTTCTAGAACAATGTTTTACGGTCACGAAGGGTATTTGGCCATCTAATTACTGGGCCACCTGCCTGTAGGTACCTACCTAGGCAGGCAAATAAAGTTAATACCGATTGCAGCCGTTGCCGCACGTCACAGTGATTCCTACAAGTCCCTCAGCTTTGAATCAGTGCTGCAGCGGGGCAATTCCCTGTCGATCTGATTTATTATACTGGTTGCAGCATCGAGGAATGATATACCCACTAACGCACTTGCGGGAGCACTTTCAGATGATAGACACCCTTGCCTGGACGAATCACAACATCCTAGCAGACACGAAAAGCCGGGAAGACACCTATCTCCACGAGAAGCCAGTAGCAACAGTAGGGCCACCAGCTAAGGTGATATTTGTCTCGGCAGGAGGCAGGTATATTAAGCTTCTACGGCGGTCATGACTGGGAATATCCTCCGCGAATCAAGCCATATTGTATGATACCTCTTCCCCCTCTGGATGATACGTTAATAATGCAATAAGTGCATAACGTCGCATGGTAGGTATTAGAGAATACGGTGCCAATTTTGACTGTGGTGCAGCTTTTCTATGGCTTTGAGCTGACAATTTAGGGCTCCCCTTCCCGAGGCTGGTTATTAACGTCACAAGCGATAGCTTGAGCCAAGGATGTAAGGGGTAAATCTGATTCGATCTTCCCAATAGTAGGTAAACATGTCAAAAGTAATAACAGTAGGTCCTTGCTCTCCTCCTCAGATGAACTTGAATAACCTTTGCAGTCTTAATTTCAGAGGAAAGCCCACCAACTTGTCCCGACGGCAACGAGGCCCATGATACCCACCGCAGCAATTTTCGACATGGCAAGATCTATCTTTCTCCGGTGTTCTTCAACTCTTCCGAATGCGTTGCTTACCATTCGATACCGGGAAAGGTACGTCAGGGAACGTCGTCACCGAGAAATATGCAAAGCAGTTCCCAGCGAGATCCCATCTTATATTCCAGCAGCCTCTCCGGGCTGTACGGCAGCGCATATTTCTAGATGCTCTCATCGATTTCCTTTCTATATCCTTCGACTTATTCTTTCGTCTTCGCGTCGAAAAGAACGCAAACCAGCGTTCCCATGGCATGTCTGGCCCGAAAGTCTACGAGATTCCATGCAAGAAGGATTGAAAAGTCGAAGAAGAATATACACTTGACTAAGATCTCTGTCTGAAAACTTGGCCATCACGATTTTGGAGTCACGCAGGACTAGTACCACCCTGGCACCGGGGTAAGCGCTCCAGAGATAATGGCGCGCTGTGTCACAGACTGCCTTATACTTATCCCCCCATCTTCCGTCCCAGTCGCACCACAAAAATAGCGACCTCAGGCGTGATTCTGGCACCGATGGCTAACTCGCTTCTACAGCGTTCCCCAACAGACAACAATACTCGCGACCGGGCTCATAGAGACCGTGGAAGGGTTTGTAGCCCAATTTCCGATAGGCCCATACGGA
Source organism: Hypoxylon sp. FL1150 (assembly GCA_022495205.1). Lineage (NCBI taxonomy): Eukaryota > Fungi > Ascomycota > Sordariomycetes > Xylariales > Hypoxylaceae > Hypoxylon > Hypoxylon sp. FL1150. The sequence goes on along the minus strand of MU376265.1, from coordinate 33,238 downwards.
ACAGGCCTGCGTGAATAATCTTCGGGCCATCGTTAGATTCTTCGGTAAATTGTGCCGTTCTTGTAGGCAGATTGTCTACTGCGAATAGGAATTGTGCATGTAAGTGTAAAGTCATGCCCAGTCTAGATTTTGCAGAACGATAGCTAGGGGGCTGATGTCTGATGCACCTAGGTCCGAGAAACAGAGATGTTGGGAACAAAGGGATGAACTCTTAGGTACCTACCCAACGGAAATCCCTCGTAACGAACCAACGCCATCAATTCTGCGAGAACACACGGTGATGCCAAAGTTATCTGGCTATAACGATTCAACATAACGGGTTTACACATTGCCATAATGACACAAAAAGGCCATATTTCAAAACGATCAAGACGGCATGCTTTACTTTTCATCAATACTGCGTAATACCGGCCAGAGTCCGGCAATCTATCTAACGTGTTCGGTGGAGGTACCCTCATATCGCCTCCGCGATCATCGAAGCAGAGATTATGCGAATGATCAGACCGGTGTTCAGGATGTTGACGCAACGGGCGTCGTCTTCAACCGATTGCTAGATTGGAATTGCAACTCGACCACCCAATTTCAATTAGACAGTAGGGTAGTTACCTAATCATCAAGCCGGGAAAGCAATCGGTGGCGCAACTATTATCAATGGTAAAAATAACAGCGAGAGTGAACGTACCTTTAAAAAGGAACTTACTATATGAGACAGGACGCGGCCGATTACCATGCTTGGAAAAGACTCGGCAATTATGGTTGTAATTGGCAAACGCTATCCTACTACATCCTCTTAACCTAGAAGATTCCCACTCTATCCCAACCAGTGCCAGCGTAGCGCTGGAGCGTCTTGTGTCCTGTAATGCCACGGAGAAGCTGTCCGCCTCAGGCTTGTGGTCCCTTATTAATTGAGATGGTTCCATCCGCCACTTGGCGCAAGAGACTGGTAAATGCCTGTGCCTTCACCTTAAGTAAGACTTGAATGGCGTGCTAACTTATGGATGCGACGCTTCCCCAAAAGCCCTAGATTGAGATGCTAACGTTCGGGAAAGCTCTGCCAGCTCTCACTACAATCCCATCAGCTTCGCGTCGAATCTTCAGATCATCAAAGGCACGGAAAGAAGCTTAGTTGGGGCGATAGTTCTGGTACCGAACTTTTCGCAACCGGCTTCGAGTGAGATAACGAACAAGGCAATTCGGACAGCAGCACGGCTAATAGGGAGGTTATCCTATCTATTCCGTACAGAAACTCTCGTATCACCACTTATCCTGGAGTCATCGGGATACCTGGGAACCTAAACCCTAGGTATATGCACAGAACTGATGGCTTGTAATACGCAACTGACACAATTTGATACCAGGTAGGTAGGTTAGTGTTTTATCCCGCAATGGAAAAGAAGCAGAACTTGCACTGTCGAGAGTTGGCGAGGGCTTGTGGAATATGATTAAGCGCTATACGCTATACGTCTTGAAAATATCGCTACAGGTAGCGGCCTCCAGGCTTAACGAAAGCAAACTCTTCTGAACAGAGTATTTCGCCACGCGGAATTATATGCAAGATGAAAGACCCGGCTTCTGGTCATTTCGGAGCTGATGTAATTTAGGTATCGGAATGGAGCTTGCGGAGCCCGGGGAAGGGTTACGGCGTGGCGCACGCCGGAATGGGTACAATTAGGTTATCAATATCTCGGCATACTCATACTCGGCGAGCGAATGGCGTCGGCCGATGCTTCAGTAGCTGCGTCAAACGCTAGACCGTTATATTGCAGCCCACAAATATGGCGACCGCTCCAACAGTTTAGTTGAGAGCGGCGTCTGACCTTTCATAGATGTTTTGCTAGGGCACGTAGAATTTAAACGGTCACATAGGACATAGGACATAGGATCGAGTTAGAATTGGTCGGATACGATAAATATGGCCGGTGAGAATCTATCGGACTTACTAATGCATTTCTTTAATCTCTCTACTCGTATTCTAGGAGAACGCCATAATAAAACGCGCCTCAGCGATGGAGCTAAGGGGCTATGCTAGGCTTATTTAGAATGCGCTAGGCCCTGATGAAAAAGCTTGTTCTCCGATCCTACCATCCTACCCCCTGCTGCCCCTGAGAATCCACGACAACCCACGAAAATCAACGCGGCCAAGCAGCCAAGCAGCCAAGCAGCCAAGCAGCCAAGCAGCCCAAGCCGACCCTCCCGAGGGACCGAGTCTTGGAACAGAAAGCTTACTTGAACTGCCTGATTACTACCTTAGGAGAATGCGTGGTTTTGACTCCAGGCGAGCCATGTCCTACACCCATTCTTTGCATGAAGAAAAAATGTGAGGGCTGTGAGGGCTGCGAGGGTACGCGTACAGGGTGGCGTCACCAGTGGGACCCTAGTACCTAGGCTCGAAAGTAGCCGCTTTTAAGATTGCTACGAGATTCAATGAATGGACTGGCCGACTCCTTATTCGGTACCGCTGCTGACAGCGACCTACCATGAACAACGGACGTACGTAAGCGACTGCCGACGTTTCCAGACCATTGGAAATTAGTATGGAAGCGAACATGAAACTGGGCGCCTTCGTCGAGGATGACCACGAAGTACTATGTACGGGCGACCTCCTTTAATAGACGCGATCGTCTTCCAGAGCCGGCCCACAGAACTCGATATTGTGACGAGTTTCAGCTCCACTGAGGCCGCGTCTGCGAGCACAGCCATGTGGAACCCTCTTCACGACGTTTCTTACATAGTAATAGTATAATTATATAATTGTTTACGAGGATTCCGGGCGGACCCTGGTCCACTGGGTCCCAATCCCATCAAGAAAATCGTCGGATGCGGTGGACATATGGCGAAAAGTCGATCACTTACCACGCATTCTTTTTTTGGCGCGTCGGTCCTTTAGATACTTCCGCTTACTCTACCGTTCTCTTATGTTGCCTCCCGCGTCCAGTTGAATCGCGCAATCCTTCATATCCTTTTTAGATCTTTTAGATACCCTAGAGCCGAGGCGTCATGTATTTGCCTACCGTATTAGTAGGCTTGTCCGGCTTGCTTCTCCAACCCGTAATCGCTATTGATGTTGACTGGACAAGTGACTGTAAGATATTACTACCACCATAGCAGTCGTACTGTTCATCGTGCTGATACTGCCATTAAGCATCCATCAAGTCCGCTGCTAGCACGATCGCCTATGGCTTGGTCAAGTACTACACAGGTAATCGCGAAGTTTTCTTCTAGTCCTCGGGAGCTGTTGATACTAACTCCATTCATAGGAAACAACACTGGCGATGTTCCTGGAAACTTGCCCGACCCGTACTACTGTACGTCAATCCGTATAACCAAAAGGCCCAGCATTTAACTAATCAAGTGAACAGGGTGGGAGGCTGGAGCGATGTTCGGGGTTTTGATAGATTATTGGGCTTTCACGGGCGACGATTCATACAACGACATCACCTTCCAGGCCCTCCAGCACCAGGTGGGCGACGATGACGATTTCATGCCGTCGAACCAGACCAAGTCGGAAGGCAACGACGATCAGGGTTTCTGGGCGCTGGCGGCGATGACGGCCGCGGAGCAGAACTTCACGAACCCGGCCTCGGACCAGCCGCAGTGGCTGGCGCTGGTGCAGGCCGTGTACAACGAGTACGTGAACCGGTGGGAGCCCGACACGTGCGGCGGCGGGATGCGCTGGCAGATCTACACGTTCAACAACGGCTACAACTACAAGAATTCGGTGTCCAACGGGTGCTTCTTCAACGTGGCGGCGCGCCTCGCGCGGTACACGGCCAACGCCACGTACGCCGACTGGGCGAGCAAGATCTTCGAGTGGGAGCAGGGCGTCGGCTTTATGGACAGCAACTACAACGTGATGGACGGCGCCGGCAACGCGGGCACCGAAAACTGCACCCAGATCAACGCCGCCCAGTTTACGTACAACGCCGGCCTGTTCCTGTACGGCAGCGCCGTCATGTACAACTATACGGACGGCGACGACACGTGGAAGACCCGAGTCCAAGGCCAGGTCGAGTCGATTTCGAGCGTATTCTTCGAGAACGGCATCATGTGGGAGCCCAGCTGCGAGAAGACGAGCGCGAAATGCAATACGGACCAGCAGTCGTTCAAGGGACACCTAAGCCGCTGGATGGCGCTTTCGGCGATGCTCGCGCCATTCACCTACGACACCATCATGCCGCTGCTCGAGTCGACGGCCAAGGCGGCCGCCGAACAATGCTCCGGCCCCGCGAGCACGGACTTTAAGGGTGTGGACGGCACGGCCTGCGGGTTCAGCTGGCTGCAGAACAGCACGTTCGACGGCGAGTACGGCGTCGGCGAGCAGATGAACGCGCTGCAGGTCGTCATGTCACCCCTCGCCGACACCGCCACGCCCCCGTACACCGCGGACAGTGGTGGTTCGTCGGTGGGTAACGCCAACGCGGGGAGCAGCGACGACGACAAGATTGATCAGCCGAGGGCCATCACGACGGCCGACAAAGCTGGCGCTGGGATCTTGACGGCGCTCGTTCTCGGTGGTCTGGTCGGCGGCACGTGGTTTGTCTGGGCAGACGGTGTGATGGGCTAAGCGCGGTGGTGGAGCGGTGCAGTCTAACGTTGCAAACTCGGCGTTTTGGGTCTTGATTATACCTAGCAGCTAATTGTCTGCAAAAGGGGCGTTGCGGTTTGTTTGATCTGTCGGAATCGATGGCGTATATATAGGTTGATATGCAAACATAAGAGGTGGACATACCGTCGCAATTCCACAAGTATATAATTGGGAAATAATGCATAGCATCGAACTAACTCGAGGTTTTCAGATATTCGAAAACGAGGTGCAGTGTGGGGATGTTTCGGCTGAGCAAACGGCGCTGTTTGCGCGTCAGTGGTGGAAACGACAACGACTCAAACCATTAGGTAGTCGGCGGATACCAACTTTGCCTGCAGTTTACTTTCATTGTTTGAATATTTCAGTTATCCACCATCGAAGGCGATTCGGTACTACTCTCTTGCAGTGAATGGTCGTCAGGAGCCTTGTCCATCATGTCCCCTTACCCATCGAAATATAGCCAATATCGTGACTCCTTTTCGAAGCGCAGCAATCCAACCAGGCTAACGATTATATAACGGTGCGAGCACATCGACTTAGAAGTCTTGGCTATACGATGGCCAAGCCTTGTCTCCACGATTTCCGACAAACTGGTAATGCCAAGCCTGCTATGTTATTCTCCGATATCCTACCACGTAGCCCTCGAGCTAACCGATAACCCTGCCCTTCGTTCCAGCCAAGGTACATACACGCAGGCGAACTGTACGATCAGCGGCCCGCCGTGAAGCCCACCAGTCCTATCGCAGAAACAGCCCACGAGCTAACGAGGCGGAACAACGCGTTTTTTGATTTCCCCTCCCTCCACACCACCCAGCTATCCACGAGCCCCGCGTAGGCGCCCGTGACGGCCAAGATGGTGTCGACGGCGTCGAGCCGCCCGCGCGCGTAGAAGATGAAAACGAGCGCGCCGAGCACCGTGGTCCGGGCGTTGCCGACGACGAAGACGGGGCGCGCGGCGGGGGCTTCGGCGACGCGCGGCGGCATGCCGAACTCGAGCATGGCGGCCCGCGCGTCGAGCAACGGCCACATGCCCCCGAAGGTCATGGCCGTGGCTACGAAGAGCGCGGGGATGTGGCGCGGGGTGAAGTGGGAAAACATGGTGGTGGTGATGATTATTCGATATATTTGGGATCCTTTAGGGGTGTGTGATATTCATTCATCGGCTTTTTGGCTTGATATGAGAAAGAGAAGTCGGAATTTTGCCAAAGGGATGAAGGAGTTGTGTTGTTTTTAAGACGCGTGCTACGCCCCCTTGATCAGAAGCTTAAGCTTACTTGATATTCTTGTACAATCTGGGATGAGTCAGCGCCATCAGTAATCAGATTTGCTGAAGATCTTGGCGGTCTCCTTTCTTTGCTCTTTGCTCTTTGCTTATACTCGCAGCGTATCTTGGTAATCATCCTCCGTACCCCTGGATCCTGGATCGAGAGGGTCAATTCTGAAGGGTACCGCACCACATTGAGAAGGTAAAAGCATTGCATGTATTATTGAACATGAGGAACACGAGAATTCTTCTAAAGCGAAGCGGCTTGTGGCTTGAGATGCCCGTGTCGTCTATTGAAAAGCTGCGGATCCCATACCTCGAAACCAGATCCCGCAAGTAAACTGGTACGGGTTAATTCCTAACCTAGAGGAACCTGGAGAACGCTCAAGCAACTTACCACACGACAGCTTCTAGTGGGTTAAGTTGGAGCTGCGCTGCACGTTACTCACTCCAAGCCGTACCCGACGCCAAAGCCGCTTCAATATTCGCCGCGTTCCTGCTCATCTCCTCGCCCAGCCAGCTGGCACTGCATCTGTCGAGGTCCTTCTCGATCTCCCAGCCCTTGTCGGCCTCAACGAAGACGGCGAGCCCCGTCACGCCGCCCACGTACGGGTCCCTCGGGATGCTCGTCAGCGTCAAGACGTAGTCGGCCACGGCCCGCGGGTCGTTCAGGCGCACGCCCTGGCCCTCCCAGATGTCCTCGACGGCGGACGTAGCCATCCGCGTCTTGGTAGCCGACGGGCACACCGTGTTGATGCGTATCCCGTGGACGGCGCCGAAGTACTTGCGCGTCGAGCGCACGAGCCCCAGCACGCCGTGCTTGGCGGGCTGGTACACGAACAGCCCGCCCTGCTCCTTGAACGACGCGACGGAGCCCAGGAGGCAGATGGACTTGTCCCTGGCGCGGCCGTCGTTGCCCTGGCGCAGGTAGACGGCGGCGATGCGCGCGAAGTACAGAACGCCGGTCAGGTTGATATCGACGAGGTCTGTTGGGGGAGCTGCCGCGACGCTCGAGAGGTTCAGCTTGGGGTCGAACCAGTTCTTGCCTGCTTGCTCGGTGACCCCGGCGATGGACAGGGCGTGGTCTACTCTACCGTACTTCTCGTACGCGCTCTTGAACAGCGCAAGGTTGTCCTCGTACCGGCGGACGTCGGTGCGGAGGAAGGACAGGCCGGAGGAGGACGAAATGTCTGATTTTAACACGTCGACAGCGGTCTGGCAGGCTGCTTCGTCGATATCCCCGAAGACGACGTGCGCGCCTGCCTGATAGAGTTTCCGAACAATCTCGAGCCCGATGCCGTTGGCCCCTCCTGTAGCCACAGTAAGTATATCGGTATATAGAAAAACCTTCCAAGATGAATTAAAGGGACCTTAGAGCTTAAGGGATGCATGACATGGAGGATCATAGACTGCCTTACCGGTAAGTACCACCACCTGATCTTTCAGAACTCCGAAAGAGCTCGGGTCAGGCTGAAACTGGGGCATTCTGTACGATGCAATTCAAAAACACGGGAGGAATAGATTAGCGGACGAGGAGCAGGGCTTAGTGAGGTTGGACCTATGAGCTTATCGTTTACATGGTTACCTTAGGTATTCAACAGACAACGTTTATATGTAGCGGCCCTTCGTGATGGGTAGTTGGCCGATACATCGTGAACATTACTTGAGAAGCATTGCCCAATATGCTAGATGACCGAGACGTTCTTTCGGCAATCCGATCGGGCGCCCGCCCTGATCGGCCATGCCCGAAAAGCGGACCCCCTAGATCGGGAATCCTAGCAGGCCGGCAGGGAGTAGCCTGTAAGTATTTAGTATTTATCAAGTGCCGCGATTTCGTTATCGCTGATGTTTCATCGATTTTTGTTTTACTTGGAGCCTACAATTCTACCGAAGCGAGCATGATCTTCTCACTGACTTCCGAGGCGCGCTATATGTATCACCAGCATTAACCACATAGATCCCCCGATGTAGAGTATGCCGACGTTCTGGCTGGAAAGGGGCAAAACATAAGAGAGTTGAACTATCACGTAAAGAGAGATAGTAACGCAGAGTTAGATAAGTTGTCTCACCAACGATTCCTCTGAAAATCTGTAGGTAGTCGCCGACATGCCCTAAGCTACGCGGCCGTTTGGCGCTAAAGGTCTGACGCGTTTGTGGCCGATCGGCTATGATCGGCCGCACGCCGTGTAACCGGTCATCCTTATCAGCGATCACTGAGCACCAAAAGATAGGGGCGTTGTAATGTCGAATCCCGTTATCTTTATTAGTAGAGGGGGCGTTAACTGTGCCGTACCTAAGATATGGCGATAACTTCCTTAGGGATATTAGTAGTATCCAGCTCCCCCCAATCGTAGTAGTAATACACGTCGATTGTATTTCTAACCGTGTATGAGACGTGTAATGTCTTTTTGCCTGCCGCGCTTGCTTTTTCTGTTGTCCAATAAGACCTTCAAATTGACGACTGAACTGAACCCTCCCTTTTGATTTTCGCAGTCTGCCCGAGTAATCATGGAGGATACAAGACCCAAAGATGAAGTCGCCGGTGAGGCCGAGTTACAGGCCCTCGGCTATGACCAAGGTTAGTTTTCTCAACTGCCTCGGCGTGATTTAAATAACTTCACAATTGCGATTGGCTGACATATCACGCGGTTACCAGAACTCCGTCGGTCATTCTCGCTCATCGGCATGATTGGGTTCTCCTTCAGCATCGTGACCTGCTGGTCGGCCCTCGCCGGCACGATGACGGTCGGGATCACGTCCGGCGGTCCTCCCGTGATGGTGTGGTCGTGGATTATCATCTCGGTCTGCGCTATGGCGGTAGCCGCTGCCTTCGCCGAGTACTGCGCGCAGTGGCCCGTGGCGGGCGGCCAATACTCGTGGGTGGCGGCCCTAGCCCCCAAGAGCCTGTCCCGCGGCATGGCGTGGGTGACGGGATGGTTCATGCTGATCGGGCTCGTCGCCATGGGGGCGGTAAACAACTTCATCGGTGCCAACTTCGTCCTCGGACTCGCGAATCTGGTAAATCCGGATTATGTTATTGAGCGATGGCACACCGCCACGGTGACCTATCTTATCATGCTAGTGTTCGGTGTCAGTAACATCTTCACGCCGCGGCTGCTGAATGGCGTCTCCACGTTCCTCCTCGCCTGGAACATCCTGTCCTTCCTCACGGTTACAATCACCATGGTCACAACTACCAAGGAGTATCAACCGGTGTCCTTTGTCTTCACCGATTTTCAGAACGGCACCGGTCTGAGCCCTGCTCTTGGCGTGATAGCGGGTCTCCTGCAATCCTTCTTCGGCATGTGCTGCTACGATGCTCCGGCACATATGATAGAGGAGGCACGGCACCCAAAACGTGACGCGCCAATCGCAATCTTGACTGGTGTGTTACTAGGAGCATTGACTGGCTTCTGCTTTCTTGTGGCCTCCTTCTTCTGCATCGGCGATATCGAGTCCGTGGCCGCGACGGCCACCGGAGTGCCACTCATCCAAATTCTTTTCGATAGCACCGGGTCCGTCGCCGGCACATGCGTGCTGTCGAGCATGATCATCGTCATAGTACTCTTCTCCGCCAACAGCCTCATGGCCGAAACTTCGCGGTCCATATACGCCTTTGCCCGCGACCACGCCCTGCCCTTTTCCAAAGTACTCAGCGTAGTCAATCCTCGGTTCGAGGTACCCGTCGCCGCCATCCTGACGACGATGGTAGGCCAGGCCGCGCTCAACAGCATCTACATCGGAAGTTATACCGGTTTCAATACTGTCATCTCCATCTCGACGCAAGGTTTCTATATCTCGTACGCCATGCCCCTCGTTGCAAGACTCATATCGGAGCTTGGATACGGCAAGCAGCCGCCTAAACACCCCAAGTACAATCTAGGCCGTTGGGGCGTCCTGGTCAACATTGTCGGGGCTACGTTCTTGATTATAGGCGCCGTCAGCTTCAGCTTCCCTAGCGAAGGTCCCGTCACCGGCGACAATATGAATTATTCTTCCGCTGCCGTCGGTGGAATCATGCTCATATCCTTAATCACCTGGATTGTCGATGGACGCAAAAATTTCAGGATGCCGGATCTTACTCACTGCATTGACGGTATCGACGTCGGGGGCGAGGGGCATGAGACGAGTGATGTAAGCGAATCAGGCATTGAGAAGCATAGCGAAGTACCGGAAAAGGCTACATAGTATTGGGTTGCGTTACGATGGCATTTCGTGTTCGGTTCTGGTTGTTATTTTTTGTAATTACCTTATTTTACTTCCCAGCAGAGATTAAATCAAATCTTCGCCAAACGGTCCACCAGTTACACGGACTTTTTATAGATTCACTGCCTGACTCATGTTTGCCGTAAATCTTAGATTCGTGCCAGTGTGATGGCGCGGCGTAAGAGGCTGCCTGTTAATTCTTGTATAATCTCATCGGAAGTTCGGCTTCCACTGCCTCCTTTACGTGCGGCGAAAAATGGAACACATTTTCCATGCCCTTATCGAAAATTATATCTAATCGCACGAGCGCGGGCTCCATCTGGTCAAAAAGAATGCATTGTTCGCGCAATACGATAACCCAACGGGCCAAAAGCGTCAATACTTCCTTGGCCAAGTCCGCCGTCGGCGCCTGTACAAGGAGGAGGAGGACAAAGTTGGATATGATGCTAAAACAATCCTGAGCCCCTTGGGGTTTGAAGATCCAAATTAGCGTACTCAACGTGAAGCCGTTCAACAAGCTCGTGATCGAAAGTAGACGAAATGGCGCGCTGCAAAAGACCACTCACAGGTATAATACAGACTGTTACGATCATACGGTCCAATTCGCTGCACGAAGTTTGAAACACGCTGCGCAACTTCGAGCGCACCGCGGTAAGTTTCCAGTGTGAGAACTAGATCCTCCCCTCTCTGAGACTGCTGATCTTGGACTTCAGAGCCGGGATATGACGGGGTTTCCGCAGCGGGCAACGAGCGGAGCACGGCGCGGTAGATCAATACTTCAATTGTAAGATATGCCAATTTAATGTTAGTCGCCGAGCCTGGATGGTAATAGTCACGATGTTCCCCAATGTTGGAAAGGCCGTGAGTGGCCATGTGAGGTGGCAGATCTTTCTTCCAGTCCCGCAACTGGGCCAGCAGTCGCACACCAATAGCCAAGGTGCCTCTAAAGTCACCAGAGCGTCGTCGTATCGCAGCCACAGTGTACATGTCCTTATAAAGATTACTCGCGTGGCTACTTAAGCCGGCCATGAAACGAAAGTCGAAGCCAAGATGGCAGAACTGGCAGAGCTCCTGATGCGCAGGATCCCAATTACACGACTCTTCCGAGGGCACACGCAGGTCGTCGATGAAGAAGTCGTTTTCGACTAACGGGCTGACGTCCCACTGGTCTAGAGGGATAGATTGGGGCAACCCCAGTAATAATGTTCGCCAGGTCGCTTCGGAATATGTCACCCACCATAGACGCCGTCTCAGTCGTTGCTGCCAACCGGGAATAGGCCAGCTATCACAGTCGACATGCAGTCCCAATTGGTAGGCAACGTTCACAGCGGAACTCAGTAGGGCCCACTCGCGGGGTCTGTCGGTTGTGTCAGGTCGGGTCTTCTCGTTCGGACGTTGTAAACATATGAGAATGGTCTGCAACAGAGCCAGCTGGGGGGCGTGAATGTTTTGATTTATGCCGTCGTAAGCTATGCGCCATAGATCTGGGACAAGGGAGGTATCCGTCACCGGCTGTATACACAGAAGAGGATCATATCGACGGAATTCATGCACTGAGGCGTAGATGGCGGCTAAGAGATATTGAGGGAAAATACCCAGAAACTCCGGGGGAGGTATGAGGGTCTTCGTCCGTATTTTTAACCTGCTACGCGATATAACAGGGAGACCGGGGAAAACATAACGCAGAAATCTAGATTAAGGGCAATTGTAAGTATAATCTTGGGTGAAATAGGCGGTGATAGTTGAATAGCTTGAAAAACCTGCAGAGCCACAGGTACGCATCTGGGGAAGACTGGCCATGGGACAGTGAAAAAGATTAGGTATAAGCAAAAACGCGAGAATAAGGTTGATATAATACAATTGCGACGAAAGAAATTAAAAAAAAAAAAAAAAAAAAAAAAAAAAAGATATCGAACTTGAAAGGGTTAGGTAGTGAATTACTAGAGGAAATGAAAAGGACTACTAACAAACCGATCAGGCGTGGTCCAACTTCGGGCGTTATGAGGGTTTCAAGATCTCTACTTGGAGTTGCTCCGCCGGCCGTCATGGCAACGTCACCGTTGTCCTGGGTTCGCTTGCCCATGAGGAAGTATGCGGGCATGGGTCTGGTAGACGTATGTCGGCTACCATTCGACTCTAGTCCACTAGTCAAACGGCGGTACCCGTAGTGCCTGAAATTGAAGATGCCCTCAGATGAGAATTGCATATGTTGGAGGAGGCACGGATCGAGATCACTTAGGAGACCCAAGTATGGGTTCGGGCATTCCTGTTCCAGCGCTTCCGTGGGCTGGGAAGATTGTTTGTGAATGTCCGCATCGTGCGAAATAATTTCCACCGAAGCGGACCCGGGTGTGGTGGATTCTTGAATCCCACTTTGTCTGGAGCTAGGTAGAGCAGGAGATGTTGCGGAGAGATCGAGCATAGGAAAGAAATTGTCACTTTGGAAGTTGCTCGCATCCCTCCCTCCCGCCATACTGTTGGGCATGGTATGCAAGACCGAGCCACTCGCGGTAGGATCCCATAGAGAGGCAAGATACCACATGTCGTGAGTTGATGGCTGCATCAGTCGGTCGGGCTTATCAACACCGCCCATTTGTGGGTTCGGACAAGCATTCATGTTGGCAGTGTGGCTTGTCTCTGCCATTTCTGGGTCGCCCATGGCCCATGAAGGGTCGACGACGCCGTCCTGGCCTGATGCGTCAGGCTCCGCACCCTCACTGCCGTCCTCAGCGTCGAATGCATCGATTACCCTAGGCTCGTTGCCATTCCCTCTCGATCGGGTTTGCACTGCGAGGGGTGACGTACGGGAACGTGATGGAGGGACAGAGGCGCGTGAATGTCGCAGATGGGTGTCAAAACCAGACGTGCGAGCGGGTGATGGCACCTCATTCCTACGGCGCTTGCTAGGTGGATCGTTAAAGGTACAGGGGGTTCGCAGCTCCTGGCAGAGTCGACAAGGAGCCGCATCTTCTAAACAACATGCTTGCTTTCGGCGTCGGCAAATGTCACACGGCCGATGGCGTTTCGACCGGTACGGCCGACCTTGAGACGGCTGGGCCTCCACAGTATCAACGGCGCTGTTGTCATTCATGATATCAGCGGGCGACGGTCGACGGTCGACGGTCGACGGGCGCTCAGAAGCAGCACAGAAACGCCCAGCCAGACATTTTATTCGGTCAAGTACCCTCAGCAAGGCCCAATCACGGTAGGAAAAGGAGAAGAGTCCATATCTCCATGAACTCGTCACCCGCGGACTTGGCCGATCGTGCCCTAGGCGATTAAAGTAGCCGGGATCAAGGCAGTAAACCCGCCAGCCCCGCCGGTGCCTCCTGCAAGAACCGTATAGCTGGATACATTTCAGGAACAAATTGGGCTAACTAGAATATGTTAGGCCGTAAGTGGGCGATATGGACTTGAGGAATCGTCACTAGTCTCAGGTTTGGAGGCACGTAATCGCAATCGGGATGAGAGGTAGGTAGGTAGAAAGTAAGAACATTCAGATTAGAATCAAGCTTTTGCTTGCTGATACGATGGTACGTACGTGCCCATTGGGTGTGGTTACGTAACCCCTAGCCTGTAACCTAGCCTGCGGGGATGTTACCTCCCGGGCTTAGGTAATCGTGTCTCCTACAACATTAATATCTCCCTTCCAAACATTCGGTACGAGGTACGAAACCAGCAACCAGCTGATATAGGTGCCAGTCTATATCCTACACAAGTTATCCACATATTATCTCTAGAATTTCAATCGGGAGAGCAGCAACATTATATCGGACAGATGCGTATGTCTATGATTACGTGAATCACACATATCACATATCACATATATCTGGCGAGTGGGGTCGGCGAATTCTTGGCCGCCCAACTTCGGCCGATCAGACTTGACTGGATCACGATGTATTAAGGTAAGTATAGGTGATATCTGTTAGAGAATAATGAGAGCTTCAAGCTTCCGCTGAAACTGATATTGGTGATTGAGGTTAAATGTATTTGCCAATGGTTCTCATGAAGTATCATAATATCTTGCTCCCAAACTTTCGCCGCCTTTCACTCATGGCCACCAAGTCCGCTGCCGCGGCCAGCGTCGGCAGACACTCTTTCAGCACGCGTATAGTACGCGACTTTCAGGAATCTGACCTGCGCAGCTTAAAGGTGGATAGAAGACGTTTCAACGACACGCTCCATGACACGTGCAAATTTGGAACCGGTCGGCGATGGGGAGAGTATGTTTGATCCCTTATCAGCTCATGTGCAGCTGTCTGGCTTGAGAGGTGTTCTGACTCGTGTCTGGTATGGTAGCGGTCGGACAGAAACTGGCATGTGCCGTCTTTCGTTGACCGATTCCGATAAGGAAGTACGGGATTGGTTCGTCCAAAAAACCAAATCCTTAGGCTGCCAGGTCACGGTCGACGCCATGGGGAACATATTCGCGGTACGTCCTGGCCGGAAGGAAGCGCCTCCGACTTTTGCTGGGTCCCATCTCGACACTCAGCCACGGGGCGGCCGCTACGATGGTATCTTGGGTGTGCTATCGGGCGTAGAAATGCTCCAGGTCCTCGACGATCACGCAATCGAAACCGAGTTCCCCGTCGGTGTCGTGAACTGGACAAAGTTAGTATACGTCATTTCTGTCTTCCTGATTATCTCTTCCCAAGCGCGGCCTCCGATGATAACAGTTATGAACAAAGAGAGCTGATTACTTCGATGCTGTGCGGTTCAGTGAAGAAGGCGCGCGTTTCCCGATTATAATGGTAGCATCGGGCGTGTGGGCTGGCAGAATCCCGCTGGAGCGAGCCCATGAGCTGCAGGAGGTAGGCTCGGGCAAGGCTACGATGAAGTCGGAGCTTGAGAGGATTGGATACTTAGGCGCTACGCCGGCTAGCCATGAAAGTACTCCCATGGCCGCGCACTTCGAATTGCATATCGAACAAGGCCCAATCCTCGAGACGACCGGGCAGAAAGTAGGTGTCGTCACCGCCGCGCAGGCGTACAGATGGTTCGCGGTGGAGGTCAAAGGTCAAGGTATGATCGGTCTATTCGAAACATGGAACGGCATGAGCTTTCTGACAGTTCACAGAGGCGCATACGGGCACCACACCACTCAGCAATCGCGCAGATGCCATGCTACTTACTTCTTATCTCATTGCCCACTCCCACCGCCTGGCGACCGCGCATAATGCCGTCGCTACCACAGGCACCCTTGAGGTGAGCCCCGGCAGCGTGAATACAATTCCCGGTTGCGTCCGCTTCACGCTCGACGTTCGCGCACCCGCGGACGAGACGCTCGACACGATGGAGAGCGATATGAAGCGAGACTTTGCCGCTTTGGCGGCCGGCGAGGATATTGGAGGTCTTCGCTCCGGCGGCACGCGGGGCAAGCCCTTGACCGTAGCGTGGCAGACGGACGCGATGACCGCGGCCACTCGCTTCCACCCCGAGTGCATAGATATCGTACGCGCCTCGGCGGTGTCCGTCACGGGGAGCGACAGTCTTGTTCGGGACATGACGAGCGGCGCGGGTCATGATAGTGTGTATACGAACCTGCGGTGCCCGACGAGTATGATATTTGTGCCATCCAAAGATGGGATAAGTCACAATCCTGTAGAGTACACGAGTCCGGAGGATTGCGCGATTGGGGCCGAAGTCTTGTTGCAGAGTGTAATCCGTTATGATCTTCTGCGATCCACAAGGGAGGCATGATAAGACCAGTATGAGGGTGAAAAGGGTTTTTTTTTTTTTTTTTTTTGAGTTATCAATTAGTCTTCCTTGCAGGCCTACCTACGATGTATCAACTTCAGTCTTTACACGCATACACCGGCAACTCCGTCATGTGTTTATATCTTCTCCAGCTTGCCCGCCCTTCGGTAAACTTCCTCCTCAAATGCCTTCAAAACAGGCGTGACTTTCCGATCGCATAATGGCATCACTTGTGTGCCAAACACGCCATAAATCCCCGCAGCACGATCTATGAACTATCCGACTGAGTCAATAACCTCGTTCTTTAAGTGACACAGGTGTGTTCTGAAAACGATATGGTGGCACAGAGGAAGACCACTTACCCAGAATAGGCTTGGAGCGCCGCCCCAGGTCAGCGTGTTCCTCCGCCGAAACCGATGCGAATCTCCGTCGACAAGCAGACCCCCAAACCCCCAACTATACTCATTGGTGATGGGAACGTCGCCGAGCGTCCAGTCTGCTTCTTGGACACGTTGCAAAAGCATCGCTCTCGGGCCCGGCGACAGATGCGGCAGAAACATACTGGCCGTGGATTCGGGTCTGAGCAGGATTCCATCGTCAACCAGTAAGGATCGCAGGATTTTAGAAAAGTCGGGGATGCTCATGACCAAGCCTTGCCCACCGTGGCACTCCTTCGAGCCCACGAACGCCGGCGCGTTCCAGTCATGTGTGAGCATCCCATCGTGCCCTGAACGAATTGACATCGGAACGCTGGGTTTACCCCAGAACGTGCCAGTGGTGATCCCGAGGGGCTTAAATATCTGATCGTGAAAGTACTGCTCCAGTGTCATCTTTGTAACCCTCTCGATCACCTGACCGAGACGATCGACGCCCGTGCCGTACAGCCAACCCTCTCCCGGCTCAAATGATAGCGGTAAGTCGAAGCTGCCGTCGACAGTCCCTGCATGTTCAGACTTGCTACTTTTCTCCGTACTGAGTTGAGTAAGTCGTGCATCAACGAAAGGGTACGCGGCACCGGAGGTATGCGTAAGAAGTTTCTCAACCGTAATCGAGTTTCTTCGTCTGTGTAGGAGCGGCATGCCGTTGGCATTGAAGCCATCCAGAACGTCCAAGCTCGAGAAGGTTGGAATGATCTCCTCTATGTTTTGGTCTAAACTGAGATCTCCTCGTTCAGTGAGCTGAAGTGCTGCAATGGTGGTGACCAGCTTCGTCACGGAGGCAAGCTCCATCACTGTATCCATGGTGTACTGCACGCCAGGCCCACTTACAGCGCTCGCCCATTCTAAAGAACCTGATTTCAATACGTGTCGTCAGTATGGATGGGGTCATTAGCATGTGGACGTCAAAGTCGATGTTTGGCGAGACTGACCGTCTTTGTTCTGGGCATATAATACGGCGCCTGGAATTACATCTTTGTGTACCGATTCCTCAAGATATTTATCAAACTGAGACATGTTGAACTTAACCTGAATCAAATAGTCGCTCAAATGCGTTTTCTCCCGCTTATTCAACTCTAAAGCAGCCTTTTCCATCTGAGTGTCGACGGAAATCATAACTATAAACCTATAGGAGGTACTTTCAAGACGAGTTAGTCGGCAGCCCTCGGCCGTCTAAGTGGATATACGGCCCCACGGGCTTTCGCCGAAGATGGCCGCCGACTTCACGATATCATGCTGCTCAGGTGCAGACCGAATGGCTTCATCTTTCTAACTCTACTACGCGTGAAACCACGGATATCTAATCTATCAAAAGCACCCCATACAGTTAGAAACCATGACGGTCACGCACATTGTTTCATTCCAGTTCAAGGAGGGTTCTTCACCCTCGTTGGTCAAGGTTAGTCTCTCTGGCCTTCGCGTTTAGTGAACATGACACGACGTTAACAACTTTCAGGAGCTGGTCGATCGAATGTTCGCACTTAAGGACACATGTCTACATCCCAAGACCGGAAAGCCGTATATCGTATCGGCATCGGGTGGCCGCGACAACTCGGTTCAAGGCCTCCAGGTACGGCTAGTCCCCTTCCAAGTCAAAAAACCAATGTCTATCCGTGCATAGTTTATTGCAGTATCATATATGCTGATCAGGACTGCGAATAGAATGGCTTGACACATGTTTTCGTTGTCAACTTCAAAGACAAGGAGGATCGCAACTATTACGCGCAAGAGGACCCCGTTCATCTGGAATTTGTCAAGTGGAGCGGCGACGTCGTGTCGCAAGTTCTTGCCATTGACTACGCTGACGGAGACTTTGGGGACCATAGCCTTTAAGCGCCAGTGCTTGTGTGTCCATGGATAAGATTGGTAAATTTCATGTGCTATAGGAGGTTACTATGAGCTTGCGGCTTTCTGGTTTGAATAGTAATATAACCAAATCCGATAGAGGCTCTTCTCTCCTGCTACCTTAGGTACTAGGTAGTTATACTGCATAAAGCTGGACTGCTTCCGTTTTTACGTGGGTTGCACGTCCGCCAATGTCCAAGAGCTACCCGCGAGTCCAGCCCCCAATCTTGACCGAGATCTACCTACATACCTCCTACCTATGGTAGGTACGAATCTAACTCTGTCTCTTCAAGGGATTGATCCAGCAGGATGATAATTTCAAGTACGGTATTGGTGCAATGTTATCATCCAGCCGTCAGTTAGCCTTATCTCTCTTTGTTGCCCGCCGTAGTAGTACTATTGCCCGATCAGATCCGCCGCCGGCTGACTCTATCGTTCAATAGCCTCTAGTTTATCTCAACTACTATACAGAGCATAACTTCTAGAAATAGGCCCCATTATCCTCAAGGAAATATTGAATGATGGCCTGCATACACGGCAACTTCTTTGGACAGGAAGCACGGTGCTCAACTTGTCAAGATGGCGATCCAGCACTTATTTGACAGTCTTTCGTGGCCAGCGAAAGCCTTAGTTCTCGCTTGCATACCCTTCATCTACCTTGCTTGCAAGATTTTATACCGGCTTAGCAGTCTGCACCCGCTCGCGGGGGTACCTGGGCCGATTGTCGCCCGCATAACCGACTTACCCCTGATCTGGCATGCGTACACCGGCGACGAAGCTCGATACGTCCATGACCTGCACCTTAAATACGGGCCGGTCGTCCGCATCGGTACGGAGTCGGTCGATTTCGTCGACCCCGGAGTCATCCACCCCATCTACTCGCACAAGGGTGGGTTTCCCAAAGCCAAGTACTACAACAACTTCGACATCGACGGCCACGCCACGATCTTCAGCCAAACCGATCCCGCTGCTAGGGGAGCTCGTGCTAAGGCCGTATTGCCGATGTTCAGTATCGCGAACATCCGCAAGGGCTCGAAGCCCTTCACGGAAAGCATCGAGAGGTTCCTCGCTAGCCTGAGAGAAAAGAAGGCGTCCGGGAGCGCTAACGTGCTCGAGTGTGCCCGCGAGATGTCCATCGAGGCAGTGACGGAGTATCTCTTTGGCATTCGATACGGCAGCTCGTCGGATGCGAGCGATGCGGAAGCCCAGGTGACCAAGGAGAAGCCCAAGCTGTCTGCGAGCGACGTCGTCGATAACTTCATATCGACTGGTCGTCTGTGGTATTTTGTTCCGTGGCTGTACAACCTGGCTGATCGTCTCGACGCCTTCATTTACCCAAACCCTTCCGTCAAACTGAGCACGGACATCGTCAACGAATACGTCGACCGTGTTATCGCAGCCGCCCAAGTCGAAGCGGAGCGGACGAAGGACGACAAGGCGGCGTGGAACACGTACCCCTGCCGCCTCCTGCTCGCCGGCTTCTCGCCGTCCGAGGTGCACGCCCAGTGCAAGGACGTCCTCTTCGCCGCCACCGACACGATCGGCATCACCCTGGGAACTCTCCTGTTCATGCTCGCGAAGCACCCCGATGTGTACGACAAGCTGCACGCGGAGGTCGCTTCCGCCACGATAGCCAAGAGCGAGGATATCCAGCAGCTTCCGTACCTGGGCGGCGTGGTCCGCGAGGCCATACGCTTCACCGGCGCCAACCCGTGCCGCCTGCCGCGCGAGGTCATCGCCGGAGGCTGGCACTACGGCGGCAGATTCTACCCGGCGGGAACCGTCGTGTCGGCGTCGCTGACCGAGATGCATTACTCCGAAGACATCTACCCGGATGCGCACGCGTTCAAGCCTGAGAGGTGGGCTAACGCGACGGATGAGATGCACAAGTGCAATATGGCCTTCGGCTTGGGGGCGAGATCATGCGTCGCGAGGGCGATGTCGCTGTGGGAATTGTTTAATATTACGTATGACTTGGCGAAGGAGGACACCCTGAGGGGGTCGAGGGTGGCCAAGGATCATATCGAGGTATACACTACGTTCAACTCCAAAGTAAAGTCTGGAAGTATCGAAATTGTCTGGCCTCGGGACTAGATGCGAGGCATCGTTTGTTGGGACTTGGATCTTAAGCAGTAGCCAGAAGGTACCATGGAGCTAGAGAAAGACAAAGAACACCTAACCTACTTCGAATGAAAATGAAGCTGATTTCGTAGAATTGATCTGATACGGAGACCAAGCGATTCGATTTACTATATGTAAGAAATGTAATTCGCCAAATATCACAACTACCTCCTAAGAACTAAGAGACAGGCATACCTCCTTTTCGGAGGTTTTACAGTATTAGTGATTGCGCAACTTTACTGACCACTTGTAGCTACCCCTAGATTTCTCAACTATGTTACTAGGTAACAGCGTCCTCTGCGATCTAAGTGTAAGATAGGTACTCAAGGCAGTAGTACCCAAGGAATCTATTGCTTTGGTAAAACTTCCCGGCTTTCTATACTGTAGTGGCAAAAAGTACCTTTTCAAAAATCATTTTCGAGTTCCTCTTCCTTCTCCTTCTCCTTCTTCTTCTCCTTTCGAGCTTTGCTAAACGGTCTATCTAGTTCTTGCGTATCCACCCCGTAGCCCAAAGTAGGTACCTAAGTTAGCACAACTATGCTGCAAAACCTTTTCAATTGATTAGTTCAATCAACTTTCACCTCGCAATTTCAATCAAGATATACTTATATAGAGCAGAAAAGGAAAAAAAAAAAACCCCAGTTTAGGTCACATCGTAGCCCGATGCCTGATTGTTATTGAACCTCAACTCAAATGTATCAAGTTGATGGTCCCCTTGAAGGTATTCAGAGGTTACAACCACGCCTTTCAATTTGCATTTGAATACTTTGAAATTATTTAACGCTTTAAGAAACCCCTTTCTAGCGAGTTATCTTCAGTATTACCTAGACCCCCCCTCGGCCTCGTACCACATTTTAAGTGGAAGACTTCTTCTGCTCACTCAGCCAGTCCCTAGCAATGTCCTCGTGTCTGCAGAACTGCACGGTGTCACCCCACCCTTGGAGCCAGGTGATAACGCGCTCCGACATGCCGATGATGTGCGACATGCCGGAGGTGTCGGGGTGCATCAGGATGGGGAACACGAAGTCGACCGAGGCGTTGGCCCGCTCGCTGTCCTCCTCGCCTTCGTTCTCGGTGCGCGGCGCGTTCTCCCACAGCCACATGAACTTGTCCTTCCACATCTGCTCCACCACTCTGGTGGACACATAGCCCATACTAGAACATCAATGTTAGACGCTATCTCGCCGAACGTGAGCTGAAAAGTAACGACAGGTGGGCTACTTGCCTGTTGGAGAGGTGTGGGAGATACTGCAGCGGCATCATGTCCTCGTTGTACCAGCCGCACGGGATTTCGACCAGCGGGTGTTTGCCCGACGCAAACGGGCTGATGGTAGGATCCGCGATGGACGTGGGCTTCAGCCAGGACGACGCGGGCTTGGAAAAGTCTATCTTCTCTACAGGGGGATCCGATGGGGTCCAGTAGGGCTGCGAGTCGTGGTGCATGAGCGAGGAGTTGTACAGGAAGCCGAACTCTCGGAGCAGCTCGACAGTGGTCTCGCGGATGGTGTACATGGGCGCGCGGTAGCCGCGTGGTTTCTTGCCGCAGAGCTTGGTGGCGACCTCGATACACTTGACTAGGACGTCGCGCTCCTGCTCGGGCGTCATCTGGTAGATGCCCTCGTGCGCGTACCCGTGCAGGCCAATCTCGGCGCCCGACTCGACCACTTTGGCGACCGAATCCGGAAACGTCTCGATGGTGTGGCCGGGGACAAACCAGGTGACTTTGTCCGCAATCTTCTTCTTCTTGAGGAGATTGAGCAGTCGGATAGCACCGACTTGGCCGGCGAATATGCCGGAGCTGTAGTCAGCCATGTTGTTGTCTGGGTGGTCGCCGGTCCCGAGCCAGTGGGAAAGGGCATCAAAGTCGAAAGACAGGGCAATCTTGACTCGTTTACGAGGCTTGGTGAGGGGTCGAGAGACGGTGAGGCTTTCAGCGGCACCTGCAGTAGTGGCTCCTGAAGCAGACTGCGTACAGGCGGCATCAATGAAGATTTCGTATTCGCAGTCCGCAGGCTCCCCGGCATTGACAGGGGCTATGTCCTGAGGGCAAGAACTCATAATGATTGCCAGATCTGTCTCGGCCCGCAAAACCACATATTGGCCCTTTTCGCTGGTTGGGGCCCGTACATCTAATCCGCCGTAGTGATCCACGGCCACGTTCATGAAAAGATTCAAAGGGTCCGGGATCCAATCATCAGCGATTTTGAGGTCAGGAAAGGCGCTTTTTACAGCACCGTGCATATTATCGGCGCAGTTGTCATGATATCCCTGGGCGCCCAGCATGCGGTATCGTTCTGTATCGCATGCGGACCATATCATATCGTGCACCCCTAAGGTTGTGTCATCCACGAGAGTGAGGATGGGTTTCCGGCGGGTGTTGTATAGGCTATTGCCCCTGCGGAGGGAGATAGAGATAAGCAGGGTTCGAGTATGTACTGTGGATAGGTAATCATGGCTGTCGTTCGGGTTGAACGCCCAAAAATCGACGACTTGCTTGCCATGAGTGTTAGTGACTTTGAGGTATTGGCCCTTGGCAATGGGGAAAGCGGCAGATTTGCGAGCTGGGAGGATGGCCATTGTGACCGGCTGCTCTGTTATTCTGGGGACGTTAAGCTAAAGAACTAGAAGTGAATTTTCGACAGCGTCGAGCACGATTGTCTGCGCATCGCCTTTGGTCTATCTTGATAAATACATCCATTTACCCATGGGCGGCCTTTGAGGTCATGATCGGGCGTTGAGCGGGCATCCCATCGGGGGTATAGGTATCTGACCTGCCGCAACCCCCCGCAGTTACCGACTCTTTCCCGATAGGGCAATCGGTCACCGGTCGCCGTTTAATCGGGGAGTCCCGATGTTGGCCGCTATTCGCAGATTCCAAACCCCGGCCAGCATCGCCGGCTTTATCGCGGCCACTAAGCTCTGGCCGATATACAGGGGGATGGTGCGTATCCTTGCCGTCCCATATCGCGTCCAACTTGGGCGATACCTATCGGGCGAAATACGATAGTGACGGAGGTTGCCCGATCTTGGCCGATAGCTTATACGCTATCGGCCGAGTCGTAAGTGTAACCAGTTGATACTACATAGCTTCATGACGATGATGGTCGGTGCTGCTTTACAGCGGTTTGACGTGTACTGGACCTCTTTACTTGGTGTAGATAAATGAATCGACAAACCATGAAGGGCTAAACCCGTCTGTCTGTCTCGTCACATCAAATAGTTTCGCTCCACCGGCAGCACCTCTTCAAGATCATTTGACAATCTACCTTGAGCAACGTAGGGGTTGCTCGTTACTGTCGGTTCCAGACGCTCCAGCTCACAGCGAGCCACAATGAATGGGCACAGTGTGCCGACTTTTGTGCCCCCAGGGCGAGCAGTGGATGAAGCCCGCCCCATCCGGATCGTCATCATCGGTGCCGGCGTTTCTGGCATCGGTCTATATATCCGACTATTACAACATGTACCATCCGCCCAAGTGACCATCGTGGAGAAGAACCCTGGCCTAGGCGGCACCTGGTGGGAAAACCGCTACCCCGGAGTCGCCTGCGACATCCCCAGTCACGTCTACCAGTACTCCTTTGAGCCCAACCCACACTGGTCCAAGCTATTCTCCACCGGTGGGGAGATTCTCGAGTATGTCAAGCGTGTTGCGTCCAAATACAAGGTAGACAAAAAGATCAAGTACTGCACCAAAGTGGTAGGTGCGAAATGGGATGATGCGCAGGGACTCTGGACGATCCAGACTGAGCATTCCGGGGATACAGTTACCCAGGGAGAACTGACGGCTGAGGTTCTCATCAGCGCTACGGGTGCTCTGAATAACTGGAAGTGGCCCGAGATTGAGGGTCTTCGGGATTTTCAAGGCAAGCTAGTCCACTCAGCCAACTGGGATGACACTTGGTGAGGCATCCCCCTTAACCTTACAAACTCGCAGTAGTCTTTAAGAATACTAATATTAGACTCAAGGGATTATACTGGAAAGAATGTGGCGTTAATTGGTTGTGGATCTTCGGCCATTCAGATTCTCCCCCATCTCCAACAGAAGTGCCCCAAGGTGCTCAACTTCATACGTGGCGGTACATGGATCAGCCAACCGTTCGGCTCAACACTGATCCAAGATGTGCTCTCCAAGAGCTCAGAACCAGGCAACTACTCGTATAGTGAAGAGGAAAAGGCCAGGTTCGCCAACGACCACGGGTACTACCAGAAGTTTCGCCAGGAGATGGAGAGCTTCATCAACAGAGATTTCCCCTGTCTCTTCCCCGGATCCGGCGAGGAGATAGAAGGGACTCGAAAGATCCGTGAGGTAATGACGAGCAAGCTGAAATCCGTACCCGGTCTCTACGAGACTCTCGAGCCCAAGTTCACTCCTGGATGCCGCCGGTTAACTCCCGGCCCCGGCTACCTCGAGGCTCTGGCAAAGGAGAATGTCGAGTTGATCAAGAAGGACATTGCCCGGGTGACCAAAGACAGCCTCATCACGAAGGACGGGAATGAGTACAAAGTAGACGCCATTGCGTGTGCCACAGGCTTCGACTGCAGTTACATGCCCAGATTCCCCATTACGGGCAAGGATAACCAGAGCATCCAATCGAGGTGGCACGACCGGGCCACCGCTTACATGTCGCACTCCGTTCCCGGATTTCCCAATTATTTCGTGGTTGGCGGACCCAACGCGGCCATGGGCGGTGGCTCCCTGCTGCTGATTGTGGAGTCCATCATACAGTACATTGTCCAGGCGATACAGAAGATGAGCCGGGAGCACATCAAGTCGATGGAAGTCAAAGAGGCGGCCTTGACTTCATGGGTCCGCAAGCTGGATCGTTACTTTCCCGATACGGTACACATGGATTCCTGCACGAGCTGGTACAAGACCAACGGCCAAATCACCGGGTTGTGGCCTGGCAGCAGTTTGCACGCGAAGGTGAGCCTGGAGCACCCAAGGTGGGAGGATTTCAGCTATGAGTTCCCCGAAGGATTCGATGAGCTTGAGTGGATGGGAAATGGTTGGACTCAGGCAGACGTAAAGAGGGGAGACCTGGGCTACTACATCCTCAACGTGGATATTCCGCCCGTCCCATCGGATGAAGCGATGGCACGCCAGCCTTAGTTACCATTAGTAATTTGTAATAATTAGAATACCTCCTAATTTAAATCGTGGAGTTACTAGGCTCATGATCAGAGATTGTTCCAGGATTCTGAAGAGCCCTTCCGAAGGACCTTAGAGGCTCTCTTTAAAAGTAACTGTAGCCTAGGTAATGACGGTTGAAAGCCAGAGTAGAATGGCTTGAATTTGGGTTGATTAGAAAGAGAAGAGCAGACTCGTATAAGAAGGTAATTATAGAATAGTTGGATCTCTTTACTATCCTAGGGAACGGGTATCGTATGTGTCTACATCACCTCTTGACATTCACACATTTTCATCTAGTTAGACCTTATTCATCCAGGTACGATTGGTATCATTAAGTCCGTAAAGCTCCCTAAGCCTCAAACACCAGCACGACACCATCGTCACCCGCCGTCACGATCCGCTCTCCCGTCGTCCCCTCGACGAAGCCCAATACGCCGCCACCCTCGCCATCCCCCCTATGTCCTCTCCACTCCTTGACTAGACTTGTCTCCGTCGAGCTCGCCGCGCCCCGAACGTCCCAGCGGCGGACCACGCCGTCCATGCCGCAGCTGGTCAGCAGCCAGCCGTCGCCGAGGCCCGCGACGAACTCGACCTTAACGACCGAGAACTCCTCGTGCGCCTCCTTGATGTGGCGGCGTACTGCGAACCGCCGTGACGTGTCGTACACGACGATACTGCCGTCCACGCTGCCGGCTGCTAGCAGCGGCTGTTTGGAAGAGAAGCTGAGCGTCTCGATGCCGTCCGACTGCGTCTGCAGATCCGCGAGGATCGTGCCGCCCTGCGCGCTGCCCGCCTCTACGCCCTTCGCCTTCGTCTTGCTCTGCTTGCTCGAGGTGGGCTGGGAGTCCGAGCCCAGCCGCGGCAGGCCGACGATCTTGACCGCACCACCAGCACCTCCCACGGCAACGAAGGAAGTTTTCGGGTCGATGGCGACCGAATACAAACCGCCCTCAACGCCGAATCTTTGGTCCTGCCCGGTGAGCGAAACCACCGTCTGCCCGTTATCATTGACCAGGTTCTTGGCGGCCGCCTCGCCCCACACGTCCCAGACGTACAGCGAGCTATCCTCCGACACCGTAGCCAAGAAGGTGCCGTCGGGCGACCAGGTGCCGGCCGTGCACGCCTCCGTATGTAAGAAGTAGCTCTGGACGATCTGCATGGGGTTCGAGGAGTCCGACGCGTCGATCGTGTACACCCATACCGAGCCGTCCGAGGCGCCCAGCGCGATCGTGTTCGGGAACTTCGGGGACGGGCACGGCGCCAGCCAGTTTACCTCGGGCACTTCTTGGGACTCGGCGACGAACGTGAAGGACGGCTTGTTGCGCGCGTCCACGGAGAGCTGGTACGTGCGTAACCTTCCGTCTAAGCCCCCCGACACGAGGAACTCCCCGTTCGGCAGAGTGAACGCGAGCGTGTTTATGGAGTCGCTGTGGCCCTCGATCGTGAACAGCGGCTTCAGCTCTATGCTCCTCGGCTGCTGAGACGAGGGGTCGGCGTTGTAGCTGGCGGGAAGGACGGGGCGGCCGACGACGGGGCTCGTGTCGAAGACGTAGCCCTTCCCGGGGGCGTCGTCGCCCTCGCCCTCGCCCCCGCCCGTCGCGATCAGCGAGGGCTGTGTCGGGTGCTGGGCGATGGCGAAGACCGAGTCCTTGTGGGAGTCGAAGTAGGCCATGCTGTCGTTCTGCAGGATGATCTCCTCCGGCTCGTCGTCCGAGTCCATCGCAATGTCGCCGTCGCCGTCGCCGTCGTCCACCTCCTCGAGCGCATCCTCGGCGTCGAGCAGCTCGGGCGCATCGTCTATGTCATCTTGGTGCGGGGCAGACATGGCGGGCTAGTTTTTTGTAAATGAAAGACTGGGTATCGTGGACAATTTCGAAAGGAGAAATGACGGCTGGAAGTAAAAGGTTAAGGAAAGAGAGCAGTAGCAGCAAGACCCTTTCGCTTATTAAATGTCTCTTCTTACTTGTTTCTTGCTTGTGTAGAATGACTTCGACATCTGCTTGATAATCAGTCCAACTTTTTTTTTCTTCATAAGACTTTGATGGTGGGGCAATATCTATCCGACCCCGCCACCACATATCGATACATGGTTTCAGCTAGCTACCCGGGAGCTATAATCAGGGGGTCGCAGATCTCGTGATGACCAGTGCGAAAGCAATCGTACAATGATATTGATGCCATGCTTTTATTTCACATTTCGATATCAACACCAATGCCGGAAGCTAGATATATACAGGAATATAATCATGGCCCCATTACTCCGTTCAATGCAAAGGAAACCAAACGAGCGAAAATGCAACTCCCAGTACGATGCGCTGATTGCAATACAGTACTTACCATTCTTTCAACCGTGGCGACCGGTCACAAGAGAAAGATTACACAGCTCAATGCGCCGTCACGGTCCCCACCAGGTTCATAGCCAGGCAGACGCCCATCACACATAAGCCATAAATGGCCAAGGCAAGCGCCGCGCCTCTCAGGAATTCGGGCTTGAGATGTTCCATATCCCACCTCCACTTCCTACGCCAGCGCCACGGGAACCTAGTGTTTCTGCTCTTAGCACTCGTGCCGCTGGCCGCGCTACGGATGCTTTCTACGCTTCTTCCTAGGAGGCCTTCGTCTGCGTTCTCGTCCTCGTCTTCAGATTCGCTCAGGGGTAGAGCATCGTCGTCTTTCATCAATCGTTGATGATGAACTGAGTTCGGGTCTGAAATCTTATAGTAGAAGAGACCTGGAAGAATGAAACTGATGCTCGTGCTTCCTGTGGACCCAACGTACGCCAGCACTCTTTCGAGAGAAACAACCGTCAAAGCCACGATATATGCCAATACCAAGATGATAGTAGTCAAGATGGCGAAGCGCGAATCTGAAATAGGCGCTGTAGGTCCATGGTCCGACCGTGACTGAGCCGGGATAAGCGGTCGGCCACCCGGAGAACTCGTCCGAGCCTGTGGTCGAGATACGTCCTTTGGTCGCCATTTTAAAACCGCATCTACAGATGCACGACATGGGTGCACCTGCAAAGGGATGGAAAATGTAACGAGGATGACAATTGCTGCCTTGGCGATCGTGGAAGCAATAGAAGCAGGATCTAAATCAGGTTCATTAGCTCCCGACACATGACCAGGTATATATTGGACGAACTTACACATAGATACAATGTTTCCAATAACATCATTGCCAAAAGTCAGGTAGCCCGTGATTGCAACTAGCACATAGACGCTGGCGGCAGAGCCAATGCTAGATGATATCACTCCTACTACGCTAGAAGCGATGTTAGTGAAGAATTGCGAGGCATGGACATTGATAGCCATACCTTCCTGGAGAGTTATTTGCAAGCTCGTTCAGAATTGAGAACATGTTTTGATGGCAGGTATAAGCAAAGATAACTACCGGCAGGCTGGCGAGGGCTTCCACAGGCCCTCCCCAAGAGACAAAACGGATCTTATCTCTAGGGGCAAGGACATCCGAAGCGAAGTGGTAGACGACCAGTACGATTAGGTATCCAATAGCAATGAGCGCCACAATGCTGGTGTATTTCAACGAGTCTAAGCGTCTCAAGAAGCTCAAGGGGATGATGACGAGCATAAAGACAGTAATCCAAAAGTTCCGGTCCATAAGGAAAGGGATGTCGGCTGCTCTAGCATCGAACCCTTCTACCACGCCAGGCATCAGATCGCCAATGATAATCATGTAGGATACACCAACACCAAAACACTTGATTGCTATAGCGGCATCGAATATAACGGCAGCGTTCGGATATGTCATCTGGGATAGAGCGAAGAAGGACGAGGTCCCGCGATCGAGGTAACGCGCGCATCGAGATTGGAGGTATAAACCGAAGGCAGACGTGAAACCGGACCACACGATTACGATAACTCCCAGTGTCATTCCGAAGTGTGACATGGCCGAAGGCATCGCTAAAGTACCGGCGCCGATAACTATCAGGCGATTCTTGTTAGTCACTCGAAGGCGCTATTGACGTTGACGGAACGAAACTCAGGAGAGCATACTAGTATTTAGAAGATTAATCACACTGCTAACCATGGTCGCCTGCCCGCCTCCGCCTTCTTTGTGGCGGCCACGAATGTGTTTATTCCTATACAATGGCACTATAGTCAGCGGAAAGTGTCTTCGGGAGGTATTTGCGATCCTCCGTTCTCACGATCAACCTACCTTGCCATATCGCCAGCTGAGGCGGAGCCCGAGCCCTCTCCAGAGATAGTGGAGTAGTTCGGCATAGCCTCAGAGGCGTCTTATATAGTATTGTATTATATGCGTCGAAAATATAGAGTTCGGCCGAGTATTCGTGTCTCAGTATCGATACTGCGTTTCTAGTAAGATAAACTAGACTGGCTCCAACGGATCGCCCTCGTGCACGCGTGCAGCTGCTACCGCCTCAACCGTTTTTGTCCGTAGTTGTATTTCCTTATAGCCGTCATCGAATTGAGGTATAAAATGCTCGTAGTAGCAACGCGATGGGCGTGTTTGCTACTACAGCACGTTGGTTCAATGGTGGCCTAGATAGTTGGGATATGATGTGATGTTGACAAGTCTGAAAGCAGTGGATTCAGCTGACAACGCCAACTGTCGTCAAAAGCAATGCCCCAGCCTGTCTCGCCCGTTTGGCTGCAGGCAGCTCCATTCCTGGCCAATCAGTCGACAGCTATAGCCTTGGTCGGGCTATCAACGGCTAGGTACCTAGGTACCTACATAGTAGGTAGCTGACAGGGGTTCTAGAGCTTCTCAAAACCGGGGAAGCTCAGCCCCGTTATTTCAGCCTTATCATTATCTTAACTCTGTACGGAATAGGTACTAGGGAAACAGATCAATACCTAGTACATGGGCAGATGAGAACAATTTGCCGTGTATAATTACAAATCTTAATATTTGAGCGCTCCCGTTTAATTTCAATTTTGAATTTTGACTCAACCGACATTGCTTCAGCGCCGTACGAGATCAAGTCGAAATCATTCAAAGATGGACACGATGGATTCTACACTCGACGAAACGACGCTATCTACCATATCCCTCCTCGAAGCACGACTACTACGCATCGAGCACTTGCTATTCGGACACACTGTCCAACACCCTAAAGTGCCTGCGATTAGAACCATGCAAGAGCTAGAGCGACGGTTCGGAACATTGCTACAACGAGTGCGCGTTTACGGCGAGCTCCTTAAACTCTGTATGGCATTCCTACAAACGGACAGGGGCAACTGCATCGGCTCGCGTTACGTGCTACCTACTTAGGTGGTATACTAAGGGCTCGGCTAACACTACGCAGATAAGTCACAACCGACCCTCTTTCAACCCCCGCCGCCGTCCGAACCTCCATCCGAGCTCCCCCTCGAATCCCTCCGCGCCATCGTCCTCGCTGCAGCGTCCTCCTACCCAGCCACCGCGTCGGCACTTACCGCCATCTCCGACACGCCGGTTCCAGACGCGGCACATTCAGCAAGTCTAGCTTCCTTACTGCCGCGGATGAAGGGCATCGAGGCGACGCAGATAGCGCAGGCGGCCGAGATAGCGGAGCTGCGGGTCCGCAGCGAGGCCGTGGTGCGTCGGTGGTACGAGCGCGACGTCATGGGCTACTCGGGCTTCGTGGCGGGCGTAGAGAGCCGCGTGGAGAGGGCGGAAAGGACGGTAAGACAGGTGGAGAAGCTCAGGACCGAGGTTTGAAGAGGCGTTGTTGTTTTTGTGGCGGAATATTTGATACCCCCTACCGATCAGTCGGCAATTAATCTACGCTGTGGTTTATGATGAGTTCTGTCTAGCCAAATGTGACCATACCCGCAGACTCGGGTGAATCGGCTCTCGAACCGGTCAGCAAAGAGATTTATTCATGCTGGAAATCGGGACTTCAAATAAA
This sequence comes from Hypoxylon sp. FL1150, assembly GCA_022495205.1. Classification (NCBI taxonomy): domain Eukaryota; kingdom Fungi; phylum Ascomycota; class Sordariomycetes; order Xylariales; family Hypoxylaceae; genus Hypoxylon; species Hypoxylon sp. FL1150. Next base: position 2,080 of record MU376265.1, on the reverse strand, counting down.
CATGAAGACCTTTCCCCAATGATAGTGTTCGAACGGCTTAGATCTATGGAGAGCCTTAGCATTTCCTCATATTCTTGCTAGACTAGACGAGAAGAGCATGAGATATGATAGATTAGAGATGCAACCTCCATATCCCCAGCATCGTAAGATGCTGGTACAATGATGAAGGCCCATGAGAGTGCAGCATAATCATCATCTCAAAGACTGGTCTAGACACTGGTCTATCATATGCCAGTCCATACTCCTTAGACTAGATTGATATGAAATGTCGTGTTATTACTCGTTGACAATGCAATCCATGCACGCCACGTACCCCAAGATGGCTAATTCCTTCGTGGGATATTGCTTCCTAAAGTACTGACAGCTGAGCCTCAGCAATTTCATGAGAATCATGCCAAAATCCTAGCGACATCTCGCTTATTCCATCATGGCCAAGCGCTAGAGCTCATTTCACAATCGATGGTACCTAGAATTCTCCAACGACGGCAGCGCGGCACGGATACTTGCAGCCACACGTGGCGGGTGCAAGGGAAGGGCAGGAGACGCTCGAGCCAGTCCATCTCTTGGCTCCCTCTGCTGGCAGCGGGACAGCCGGGATCGACGGGCTGACACAACCGGCCTAGGGACTAATGCAGCCCTTTGGTCCGTAACGTTTTAATTACTTCCATTACCTATGGGTAGGCACTCGAAAAGCATCGTCGAGAGTGTCTAAAAAGTTTGTTAGCACCTAGTACCTACCTGTTACTATGTAGATTATCGCAAGCACACGGTCTTCGGAGTTTCTCATGTCCGAAGAGAAGCGAGTTTGCGTGTCGCGACCAAGCCTCAGGACGGGTCCGGGCAGAGGTAATGGAGGAGGTGAACGTGATCCGATTGAGCGGCGAGGATGGTCTGCATAGAAGGTGGAAGTTCGCACTGAGTATCCAAGTGTCCGGATTTGGAACCAAGCCGGATGTCGATGTCCTCTTGTGGAAAGCCCATCGAGGCCTGGATACTCCTGGGCCCCCGAGACCTTGCATCCCGCTTCTTCCTTGGCCAAGCCCTCGAATCCCAGCCGAATCTCAAACACTTTACAGCCCCATATCACAGATCATCCAACCATCTTGGATCCAGCCACCGCATTCCACGCTCGTTGCCGCCACCTTGTCTGCTTGTGCGGGCTCGGGCCACCCGTTGTGTTCCTGCTTTAGCGCCTACATAGTAAGTTGCGAAAATAAGCGGCGTGTCTGCTCTTCTGTGCTCTGACTTTCATACCCAGTAACTAGGCCTAAAGACCGCAAGATTATAACTTGCGACACAAATCTTCAGCGTTGCGGTGGTCCAACAAAGCGAGCATAGTAAAGCGCAATTAAGAACAGCCAACGAGACCCAATAGAAGCCGTATTTGCATGCCTTAAAGCCGATGGCAGCTGTGGAAAGCCAATGGCGGTGCGTCCCATTGAACTCCCCAGCCAAATCAATTCGGAGGGCCAGGGTGAAAAGAAGGAAGATGGACCAGGCCCCAGGCCCCAGGCCCCAGGCACGTCGCTAAACCTCAAGAGGTATGGGTCAGGTACTTTGCAAGGGGAATCGTAAGCCCCTGGCGCGTTATTCGTAGGCTGTCGTGTATTTCTATAGCAGGTACATACCTAGGTACTTACCTGTAGCTGCTGTTAATAGCAGTACAAGCCTTCAACCCCCCTGCATACATCAGATTGTCGCTAGAAACTGCCGGCAAGCTGTGTACTATTTCTCGGGTAGAATAGGTGCTGTTCGTACCCTTTTGCTCTTCATTTAAGATCAAATACAGCGGTTTCTTCAGAGGTATCTTTCTAGGTTAACCTACCTTAGCGGGAATATATGCTAGCTTATAAGGCTTGTACGAGGCTATTAAGGCTTGATCAAGGGTTAGCCAAATCTCAAGGCTTAGGATATGATAACCCTTATAAGCTAAAGGTATATCCACATACAATTTAGCTATCAATATACATCTAAATTAAATACAAAAGCATTTTAGGTATTGTATCCCCTTAAGCTCCCTATATCCCTTGTCGCCACCAAAATCACCTGTATAGCGCTTAGACCCCCTGCAATCCCCTGA
>MU376264.1:48524-136016 GCA_022495205.1 Hypoxylon sp. FL1150 | reverse complement strand
TTTTAAATTAAAATTAATAAATATATTATTTTAAAATAATAAATAAATATATAATTATTTATGAAAATAATAAATTTAATTATTTTTATTAATTTCGAATTATCTAAATTTTTAATAATTATTTTAATAAATAAAAAATTATTTATAATAGAAAAAAAAATTATTTTGATTTAAACCAAAAAAGCAAAATTCGTGGGGCAGGGATAAGTCAGGGGTCTGATTGGCTAAAAAGCTATGTGGCTAAAAAGATACATTTTGCGATCCTGGTCTGAGCTTCTGAGATAAAGTTTTGGCGGGTTGGCGGTTTAGTGTTAAATGGCCAGCCCTCGCTAGCCACACTGAATGCCGTTCTATAGCGGGATGAAAGCTGTAAAATCCTGCGTAGGTCGGGTTCCGTGCCGTACCATGCCGGGTTCCGAGTAGTAAGCCCCTTTAATGCAATCAACGAATTATGCTATGGCGCATCTCAATCAAACGGCTGTAACCTAAACAAATTCACTGTACTCTGAGAATAATTGGGGTATAGGTAAGACGCCGGTTATTCATATCTAAATCGGAAGTATGTCCACCGTATACTCTAAGCATCAGCCATCATAGCATAGATCTGCTGCGCCGCCTTTGGAATTTTCGATTTGCTGCCGTCACCTCCTTTTTCGATGTCCATCATCTCCTTGGCCCACTCGCAGATAGAATTCGCGAGCAGCTCTACCTCAGCCTCGGTATTCCCTGCATGGAACATGATCCTGATCCTACTCTGGCCCTTCGGCACCACAGGATAGTCGATAGGGAACGCCGAGATCTTTGCCAGTTGCAGGTGGAACACCAGCCAGAAGTTGTAGCGCTGCCGTGTCCAAACGGGGACGATGTGGGTCACGAAGTCGCGAAGCTCCCAGTTATCACTTACGGGGATGGAGAGGATACCCATGTCGTTGGCCTCGTCCCAGATCTCGTGTGATGTTATCGTCGTTAGGAAGTGCTTAACCAGATGCTGGATTTTCTCTTGAGACTAGGCGATGTGTTATTTTCATTTGGATAGAGAATTCACACGGTGAGACCTTACCTCTTTTGTCGCGCCGGCTTTTAGAAGGTTATATGCCGACCGAATCGCCGCGACTGCTGGGAACGAGGGTGCAGTGGTGTAAATGACAGATCGCGCGAAATTCAGCAGTGCTAACCTAACAGTTTGGTTTCCAAGAATGACAGCTGGCGACTTAAGTTAATGTCGTGATCAAAGTATCGGATGAGAATGAAAGCTCACCCCCTGAAGAGGCGAGCGCCTTTCCAAAAGTATGAAGTCGGATCGCGATCTCATTTTGGATCCCTAGCTCACATATCAGACCGGCGCCGTTCGGACCTATTATGCCCGTGGCGTGTGCTTCATCCACGATGAAGACCGCATTTCCTTTCGTGCAGACCTCTTTGGCAATATCGATGAGTTCTTCTATCGGGCAAATATCACCATCCATGCTGTATACCGACTCGACAGATATCAGCACTGACCGCGACCCGTCCCTGATCAGGGGCTGTGAGTCCACGACTGAGGCTAGTGTGTCCCGAAAAGAATCGACGTCGTTATGGCGAAATGGCATTTTGCAGAGCGCCAAGCTATGTGACATGCCGTCATGTGTACTCGCATGGACAAGCTCATCGTAGACAATTGCATCACCCGGCCTCGGGATAGCCGCGAAGATGGCACCGTTTGCTTCACACCCGGAGTTCACAATCAAAGCGGCCTCCGCGCCGTGGAAGTCGGCTATCTCCTGTTCGACTTTCTCGATATAGTCATAATTGCCATCCATCAGACGGGATCCTCCCGCATACAGCATAAAGTCGGGATTGCGGGCAAGCTCCTCCAGAAACTCGGCACGCAGTTTTCCGCTCGAACCTAGGGACAGCAGGTCGTTAGAGCAGAAATCGACGGCCTCGCCGGTCTTCCACGTGCTCTGCGTCCGGGTGGCCATCGCGTGGTCGGTCCTTCGAACGTCCAGGGCCTCCTCGAGGTTCCGATAGAAAGTGGGGGCGTCCTTCATCCGAGGGCCCCTTAGCTTCTGCGCCTTGATCCATGTCGCCAGGAACGCCGGTGTCGCCATCTTGAACGATCGAATCAAGCCGGGGTGTATCTGGCGCGGGCGTATGAGATTGACGCGCTTCCGGCCCTACGGTAATGCGACAGGGTTATACGTAAGAAAAGAATTGAGGAGGGACCTGTGATTCTTAGCTCAGACTTGCAAACCTCGCTAGAATGCGAATGCATTGTACCGAATCGTGCTGATCCGATGCGAGCCTGGGTTACATTCGGGGGCGGAACCCGACCGGGATCGTGGCATGGTTGCGATGCGATTGGTTACTGTCAACGTCCCACTTCTCAGACCGCACTTCGTGAATTCAGAAGGGCGCCTTACGACGATCGCATTGCCCCGGAATTGTATGAGTTGGAGAACTAAAGCGACATCATGGGGTCTGCGAAGAATCTAAGCGGAAAGGTGAGATACTACAGTGATCAGGTTCTGGTAAGGAGGAATATGTGGTGCTGATGGTTCGAGCAGACTGTCTTCGTTACGGGAGGCTCCGGGGGGCTGGGGAAAGCTATAGCGAAAGAGTTGGCTACGCGAGGCGAGTCTGTTACTCGAATAAACTCTTCTATCTTACTAACCATTTCAGGGGCTCATATTACGATATTTGCTCGTAGGCAAGGCCCTCTTGATGAAGCCAAGGAGGAAATTCTCACCGCTCGTTTGAGTGAAGAGCAGGATATCAATGCAGTATCGTTGGATCTAGCCGACGCTTCCAAGGTCATACTCGCCTGCCTCGATTCTTATAAAGACATAAGGCGATGAAAACTAACCAAGAGGCTAGGTCGACGAAGCGTTCCGGGCCCAACCACGAATCCCAGATATCGTGTATTGCTCAGCTGGTGGCAATCATGCCGAGAACGGTTTCCTTGCAGACATCGGGGCTAAGGACCTTGACAACTGCATGAAAAACAACTACTACTCCTCGGCCTACGCAGCCAAGTCGTTAATCGACATATGGACTGCGGACGACAAGAAGGGCGGTTCCCAGGGCGGCAAGCCGCAGCTTCGCCAGATTGTTTTCATCAACAGCGCTGCCGCGTTTCTGGGGATACCGGGTTCAATCGCATATACACGTACGTTCCTAATCCCCGTGCTTTGACCAAGAGAGACAATTGACCTCGACTTATAAAGCTGCCAAATGTGCCGTCCGTGCTTTGGCGGATACCCTGAGGATGGAAGTCCTTCGTTACAACTGTCCAGCTTCTACTTACACCATCCACTGCGCCTTTCCGGCTGACTTTGTCTCACCCGGGTTTGTCTTGGAGCAGAAGACGAAGATGCCGCTTACGAAGCGCATCCAAGGTTTGGATCGCCCTTTCGAGGAACTTGAAGGCCGCTTCCCTTCTTCTGAGAAGGTTGCCTCTCTTACCATCGCGGCGGTGGACAGAGGCGACTTCATTATATGCGAGGACTCGTTCGCAGCTTCGGCTCTCTTTACCAACATGACAGGTCCATCACCGAAGAGAGGTTTTGGGATCGTCGACTCGTTAATGGGTCTACTAGTTAACTGGGTTGTCTGGCCGGTCTTGAGACGAAGGTGGGAAGCTATGTGCAGAGAGGATGGGGAGGAGTTGAGGAAACAGGCGGCATAGGAGATTGATTTTAACATAGCGTAAGCTTCTGGTTAGAAAGTAACCTATAAGCATCATCCATTCTTACCTTCATTTTTTCCTATTTCACAACGCAGCATCAATCGTACTCTTCGTATCGTTTAATCGCATAACGTCCTCAACCAAATCACGGGTATCTCCCGGGTGGGTTTCGGTCACGGAACCCGTGCTCGGAAGTTACCCCGTCGCGCATAAGGAACATGCTAATTCTGATACTGCATGGTATAGATCTACTTCAATCCTATATTGATTGATCTCACGCGGTTCATGACATATCTACCCACTGAGCGCTTCGGCCTAGGGTCCATTCCTGTCGGCCATGACCGTCGACGCACCTCTCATGGCCAATGGGCCCAAGCTGAACGGTAAAGCTATGACTAACGGTTCAGCGAGCATCGGAAGCGGGGAACTGTCAAACGGTGTTAGAACAAACGGGAATTCTACAAACGGCACTGCTACTAATGGATGGTTAAAAAATGGTTATCATGCCAACGGCCATCATGTCGTCAGCGAATCGGCCAAGATCAATGGGACCAGCGACAGCGGCGCCATGCCCATCGCCATCTGTGGCATGGCTCTTCGTCTCCCCGGGGGACTGACGACGCCGCAGGACTTTTGGGAGTTCCTACTTGCCAAGGGGGACGCGCGCTGCAAGGTGCCCAAGTCTCGATACAATGTTGATGCCTACTATTCTCCTACTGGAAAGCCGGGAACCGTCGCAACGGAGTATGGGTGTTTCCTTGACGAGAGTGTGGACCTAGGAGCTTTAGATACGTCGTTCTTCACGATGCCGCGCACAGAAGTTGAACGCGCAGATCCCCAGCAGCGATTACTGTTAGAAGTAGCGAGGGAATGTTTCGAAGACGCCGGTATCACTACCTGGAAAGGGAAGATGATAGGGTGTTACGTAGGAAACTATGGAGAAGACTGGCTTGAGATGTTCGCGAAAGAGCATCAGCAATGGGGTATGCATCGAATTGTCGGCACTGGCGATTTCGTACTTTCAAACCGACTGTCATATGAGATGGACCTACGTGGACCAAGGTACGTCAGCGAGCTATGACCTACCTCATGTCATTCTAATTATCCCAGTATGACCATTCGTACGGGTTGCTCGGCGGCGCTCGTTGGTCTGAACGAAGCCTGCATGGCAATTTCTCGAGGTGACTGCGAAGCTGCATTGATTGGAGGTGTCAATCTCATCTTATCACCAACCATGACCGCGGCCATGACCGAACAAGGGATCATCTCAAAAGATGGTTCATGCAAGACCTTTTCAGCCGACGCTGACGGGTACGCCCGTGGTGAAGCTGTGACAGCCATTTACGTTAAGCCGTTGAGTGATGCCATTAGAGATGGCAATCCAGTCCGCGCGGTTATCAGGGCGACTTCACATAATGTTGATGGAAAGACTCCTGGAATGTCACAACCAAGTACCGACGCCCAAGAAGCGCTGATGAGGAGAGCATACAAGGTCGCTGGAATAACAGACTTTTCGCAAACCGCCATGGTAGAATGCCACGGCACAGGCACGCCGACGGGTGATCCGATTGAGGCTAAGGCAGTCGCCCGAGTATTTGGGGAGTCTGGCGTCTACATCGGATCGGTCAAACCAAATCTCGGCCATTCAGAAGGATCATCGGGGTTAGTTTCAATAATGAAGATGATCTTAGCCCTGGAGAATCGTACCATACCACCTAACATTCGATTTACGAGCCCTAACCCGAAGATTCCATTTAAAGAAGCGAAACTCACGGTTCCCGTAGACCCCACACCTTGGCCGGCGGATCGACTTGAACGTGTGAGCGTGAACTCATTTGGCGTTGGTGGTGCGAACGCTCACGTTATTCTGGATTCTGCTGCGAGCTTCAATGCCTCAGCAGCATCAAGTCATGCGCCCGCGACACCCCAATTATTACTGTATTCAGCAAACACCGCGAAGTCACTTACGAGAATGATTGATAATTATAAGATTTGGGTGGGAAAACATCCTGAAAAGGTCGCCGATTTGGCCTACACATTAGCTATAAGGAGAGAGCATCTGCCTCACCGAACATTTACCATCGTTAACAACGGTGTAGCCGAGAACGCATCGCCACCTACGAAAGCCTCTACTCGAAAACCCAGCGTCGTGATGGTATTTACTGGCCAGGGGGCGCAGTGGCCTCTCATGGGTAAGGAATTATTACAATCTAACGAAACTTTTAGATCTTCGATTCGATGGTTAGATCAGCACTTAAAAGCTACATTAGGAGATGCGCCTTACTCTATAGAAGAAGAACTTCTTAAACCTGCTAGAAAGAGTCGAGTTAACGTCGCCGAATTCGCCCAGCCACTCTGCACGGCTGTGCAAGTTGCGCTTGTCGACACCCTTAGAGCTTACGGAGTTACGCCTAGTGCCGTCGTCGGTCATTCCAGTGGTGAGATCGCCGGAGCTTACGCCAGCGGAGCTCTTACAGCTGGAGAGGCGATAATCGCCGCTCACCATCGCGGTGCTGTGACGTCGAAGCAAAAGCGACCAGGATCAATGGCTGCTGTCGGTATGAGCAGGGAAGAAACCGAAAAACACTTAATCCCTAACGTCACTATCGCTTGCGACAATTCGCCCAAAAGCGTTACGATTTCAGGGGATACCCAAGACGTTAAATCAGTGGTTGCGGCCATCAAGAAATCTCGCACGGATGTGCTGGCCAGATTACTCCAGGTTGATAAAGCATACCACTCGTATCATATGGCGGAGATTGGGCAAGATTACCTTTCGTTAATCGGACAGCAAGTAACCGGAAAAGAGCCCACGATACCTTTCTTCTCCAGCGTGACGGGCCGACTGTTGAATGGGGAGCGCAACCTGGGGTCCAAGTATTGGAAGAGTAACCTAGAATCTCCGGTTCGGTTTAGAGAAGCTGTCACCACCCTTCTGATGCACGAGGTCGGACAGAATGCCGTATTTCTTGAAGTGGGCGCGCATTCTGCCCTCGCCGGACCCTTAAGACAGATATTCACCGAGGTCTCCTCGCCGGCCCCTTACGTTGCAGCGATGGCGCGCAGTCAAAATTGCATATCGTCGCTCCTTACAGCGATCGGAAAACTTCATTCACTCAATGTCCCAGTCAATCTTGAGGCGGTATTCCCATCCGGCTCGTGTCTCCCGGACTTGCCTCGATATCCGTGGAACCACGAAGACAGCTATTGGTACGAGCCTCGGATATGCAGGGACTGGCGTCAGCGTAAACATCCTTATCATGATTTACTAGGAGCCCGGTCACCCGAAAGTACGGATATTGAACCGGCATGGCGCAATCTATTTCATCTTTCGAATACGCCCTGGATTCGTGACCATAAGGTCGGAGATGACGTGGTATTTCCATTCGCTGGTTACATAGCCATAGCTGGAGAGGCTGTCAGGCAGATCAGTGAGGTGAATGAAGGATTCAGCATTCGGAATATCCTTGTTAGCATGGCGCTTGTCCTGGGTGAAGGAAAACCTACAGAAATGATGACTACTTTCCGCCCGCATCGCCTGACAACTTCTCTCAATAGTTCATATTGGGAATTCGCTATCTCCTCATTTAACGGTCATGTGTGGACGAAGCACTGTACGGGAGAAGTAGCAGCGCTGTCATCAAACCTTGGACCGACACAGGCTCCTGAAGATCTTCCCCGAAAGGTGAATGCACGAAAGTGGTACGAGACCATGCGAAAGTCTGGGTTGGACCTTGGAGCGTGCTTCCAAACGCTTGACACGATAGAGACATCGACGAACTCAGAGAGCCGGGCGATTGGGAAGGTTATCAACGGCCGACAAGGGGATGAAGCGAATTATCACATCCACCCCACTGTCATTGATGGTACGCTGCAGATAATGAGTGCTGCCGCCGTGAGCGGCTATGCTCGCAAAGTCAAGAATTGGCTCCCGACTAGCATTGACAAGCTCACTATCGTTAGATGCTCCTCCGATATGGTTACTGATGTTTCAGCGAAGGCGACGAGCAACCACTCTATTCTCGGAAATGGGCGCTGCACTTCTGAGGGTCGCACGGTCATGGAAGCCTCTGGAGTTCGAATGTCGCTCGCAGACGGTGCACTCTCAAGTGAAGTTGCTGACACTCACGCCGCAGCTCGATACGAATGGTGTGCCGACATAAACTTCTTAGACGTTAAAGAACTGATTCGGCCGCCGGCAGACCGCATATCTTACATCACCCTCCTAGAAGAGCTTGGTCAGCTTTGCCTGCTGTCTTCTCAACGATCACTTGCCGGACTGGAGACGCACCTAAGCCATGTGAAGAAATACGGAGCGTGGATCGCTTCTCAGAAATTACCAGAGGATTTAGTCAATTTAGATGAAGATTCTTTACGTGCCCGAATCGAGGAACTGGTTGCGCGTCTCTCGGAGACCCCAGCAGCATGCGCAGCTACTGCTCTATATCAAGTATCAACGAAAATCGACATCATAGTGTCAGGTCAAAGTTTAGCAGACGTCTTATCAGGCGATACCCTCGCAGCACTTTATGGGTTTATAGACCAGTCTGATACTTCTAGGTTTATTAGACATTTAGGGCACTCGAAGCCAAACCTCCAAATCCTAGAACTCGGGACCGGAAGAGGATCGGCAGTAACCGACGTACTCAAGAATCTTTCTCTTCCAAACGGTCAAATTCTATGTTCCAAGTACACATTTACTTCAACAGGTTTCATTTCCGGTAAAGACCAACAGAAGCCATTCCCGAATATGGAGTACGCAACGTTAGATATAAGCAAGGACCTCGAGGAGCAAGAATTTGAGGGTCGTCAGTACGATCTCATAATTGTATCGAACGCCGTGCATGTAACTAAGAACGTCCGAGAGAGCTTAAAGAATCTCAAGAAGCTTCTCCGTTCCGATGGCCGATTACTGCTGCAAGAATTATGCCCATCCTCAAAATGGATCAATTACATATTTGGGGTGGTTCCAAACTGGTGGAATGGAAGTGCTGATGGTAGACATGACGAGCCTTATTTCGATAAGAAGGGGTGGGAATCGGAAGTCTTGGCCTCAGGGTTCGGGAATATCGAGGCGACTCTCTTGGATTCGGACGAACCTCATCAACTAACAGCTGTCATAGTTGCAAGGCCTTCTCAGACTACGCAGTTTTTATCGAAACGGGTTACCGTCCTATACGAAAAGGAAGACAGCAGCGTTAGTCAGATTATCGATCAACTTGTGAAAGAAGGATACGAGATCACAAAGTGCAAGATCGAGGACTCTCCACCAACGGGACAGGACGTTATTTCTCTTCTCGACATTTCGGAACCATTCTTCGAAGAAATGGACTCCGCTCGCTTTGAGATCTTTCGCCGATTCCTCCGCAACCTTGGCGACGCCGGTATCTTATGGGTCACGTCTCTTTGCCAGATCGGCGGCCAAGACCCCAGATATGCACAGGTTATCGGGTTGGCTAGAACAATTCGGTCGGAGATGCTAATAGATTTCGCTACATGCGAGGTTGACGATTTCAGCGCAAGTGTGAATCAAGTAGTCCAGGTGGTCGATAAATTCCAGGGGCGCGACGACAACGACGTTCTAAAACCCGACTTCGAGTACGCAATTCGAGGAGGCAGTATACAGATTGGAAGACTGTACCCTTTTGCCTTGCGGGACGAGCTCTTGATCTCAGATTCCAACGATAGGGCCATTCTCGACGTGGGTACGCCGGGGCGTCTCAATACTCTACACTGGGTCCGGAGACCGCGTGAAAATATTCGCAGCAATGAAGTCGAAATTGAAGTGCATTCTGTTGGGTTGAACTTTAGAGTAAGTTTCCCTCCCCTACCGTGGAATGGTCTATGTACTGAGGGCTTCTAAGGATATTCTGGTCGCGATGGGCATCGTCGAGCTTCCCACGCGCAAGTTCGGGCTCGAGGCGGCTGGTGTGATTACACGCATTGGCGCAAATGTGACGAACCTTGAAGTTGGTGATCGCGTCTGCTGCTTGAAGACCCAAGCTTATTCCACCTTCATTGTCTCCGAGGGTGTTTACTGCGTGAGACTTCCGGATGCCTTAAGTCTCGACGAGGCCGCGTCGATGCTCATGCCATATGTGACCTCAATCCATTCCCTAATCAACGTCGGCCGCCTAGAAAAGGGTCAAGTACGTAATATGTGTATCACTCTCACACCCGTCTCTTGCTAACTATGATTTAGTCGGTTCTAATACACAGTGCATGCGGCGGGGTTGGACTAGGAGCAATCCAGATATCCAAGATGCTAGGGGCTGACATTTACGCAACTGTCAGCAGTGAAGAAAAAGTCCAGTTCTTGATGGATAACTTCCAAATTCCGAGGAATAAGATATTCAATTCACGAAACGACTCATTTGTCGAGGGTATCATGCGCGAAACCAATGGCGAAGGTGTGGACCTGGTGCTGAACTCCCTTTCAGGGGAGCTCCTACATGCCACTTGGACTTGTGTTGCAGAATTCGGCACGATGGTGGAAATTGGAAAGAGAGATCTAATTGGAAACGGAAAACTTGATATGAACACGTTTTTGAAGAATCGCAGCTACAGCTGCGTCGATATCGACATGCTCTGGAAGAAGCCAAGGATAATATCGAAGTAAGTATTGGCTGGCATGAAAGTGAGTTCATGAGACTAATAAGCTGGGTAGCCTAATTCATGATAGCATCGCGTACTACGACAAGGGGCTTACGACTGCTATTCATCCGCTGAAGGTCTTCCCAGCTTCCGAAGCTGCGGATGCGTTCCGATATATGCAGAAGGGACAGCATATTGGTCGGGTTGGTATTTCATTGCGGAATTCCGTTGAAGATCGCGAGACCCGCTTCGACGTTACGAGGAGGACTCGGCCTCTGAATTTCTCTAGCTCCGCATCTTACCTCTTAGTCGGTGGTCTTGGCGGACTCGGTCGTGCAATATCTTCCTGGATGGCTGACCACGGTGCTCGTCAATTGATCTACCTGTCACGGAGCGCCGGTGAAGGGGCCCAGGATGGTATCTTCGCTAATGAATTGAAGAGCATAGGCTGCGAAGTCAAGTTCGTGAAAGGAGATGTTACAATACCCGAGGATGTGACCAAAGCAGTCGCAGCAGCTGCGAACCCCCTAAAAGGAGTGATCCAGATGTCGATGGTCCTTCGCGACCAAAACTTCGAGGCCATGACAATCGAGGAATGGAACGCGGTAGTTGCGCCCAAAGTCCGAGGCACCTGGAATCTCCATAACGCTACTACGGGAGCCGATCTGGACTTTTTCGTGCTGTTTAGTTCCTTGTCGGGTATAATTGGACAGCCAGGCCAAGCAAACTACGCCAGCGGAAACACGTTCCTAGACGCATTCGCGCAATATCGAAATAGACTGGGTCTCGCGGCGTCCGTCGTAGATATCGGGGCAGTGGAAGATATCGGCTTTATATCCCAGCATCATGGGTTGATGAACAAGATGAAGTCCACTGGGTTTAAGGGAGTTACGGAACAAGAGCTACTCGATGCCATGGTTGTGGCAACGGCACCTCGGGCGACTAGGAACACCGAGTCCGGCGCTTCTCAATTCGTCGACAACAACACATTCGTGCTCGGACTGGGCTCATCTATACCGCTAGGCAGCCCCAACAATCGCGCTATATGGAGGAAAGACCGGCGCATGGCCGCATATCACAACGCGCCCAGCGGTAGCGGGGATGCAGCTTCATCGAACGAGACTCTTAAGTCATTCCTAGCAAGCGCCAAGGGCGACCCCACGGTCCTGAAAGCACCAGATTCCTCCAAGCTACTCGCTCTTGAGATCGGGAAGAAGCTGTTCGACCTGCTTCTCAAGCCGCAGGAGGACCTGAACACGTCCTGGCCGTTGGTAGATTTGGGGCTGGATTCGCTCGTGGCACTCGAGCTGCGCGCCTGGTGGAAGCAGGTGTTTGCGTTCGACATTAGCGTCCTGGAGATGCTAGGGATGGGCTCGCTTGATGCGCTGGGGCAACACGCGGCGGAGGGCTTGCTCCGAGTCATGACGGAAGACAGCGAACAGAAGGGGGCTGAATGAATTCAATATCTTCTTGTCTTCCGATGTGGTTAAGGAGGGTATGTCTATTTCGAATGATACAATGCAAATACCACAAGGACTCAAGTCATTGGCTGATTTTCATCTTACATTCAACCTCGCCGCAAGTAGCCTTGAGACTCACCGCTTCCATCCTGGATGCCGTGTGGTGGTGTGAATAGCTGACGTTATCTATCTGCTAATATTTTTCCAGTTTTACGATGTGACGCGTAATGATAAATCCAATGGCGATACAATGCGAGATGAGATACCAAGGCAATGATCTCCACTATTGCAACGTATCATACAACGTTCCTACTTACCAGTCTATATACAGTATGTCCCTTCAGCGGAATATAGGACATAAATCTTGATTCCAGTTGGTTTTTAGGAGCCTGCAAATGGGATATAAACAGACCCGATGTGGCGGATCACCAATCCTAGCTTAGCTGGGTAAGCCCTAGTCTTCCAACGGGCCGCGCGGATCGTATATGTGGGATGCCGTATTCAAGGCAATGCTTTTTTCTACCTTTTCATACCTACGTAAGCCGGAGTCACCGCGGCACTTGTCGCTAGTATACATAATGATTGGTTCTTGAGCCTCACCTTGGCTGTCTCTAGGCTGCTTTAACTGCAAACGCGAAGCAAGCAGGCGGGAAAGAATTATTGGATCACCATACGATTAGGAATCTAGGTAAGACGTATGCAGCAGCTCAATCCTTCGGGCCGAAATCCCCTTTTCGGCGCCTGGGCCGTTGATTACCTTATACCAACTGCAGTCTGTTTAAGCTTATCACAGCTGCTCACTGTTTCAGCGTTGGGCAGGGCGTCTGACACCACATACACCCGCTGCTTTGGAACTGTGTTACCAGACACCACATGATGACCGGGTTATCCTTATTGGATGTCACGTTTTAGGCTTGCTCGTACATAACATTCTAGGACTTGGTCGACCCTGTCGGTTTTTCGATCTATCCGCGGGATGACCCGGGGCGACATTCGCGAGCTGGCAAAGTTTCCACGATTGGTTAGGTAGTGCGGGGTTGTCTACTACGAGAAAGTCGTTAACCTTCGTCAGGGGCTAGCTAACATGGATGTAGGGCCGATGCACCAGTAAGACGATTTTGATCGAGTTCACCGAGTCCTAAAAAGAAATAGGCTTGGTCTGGGCCGTGTCGCTGTTGTGTATCGTCGAATCAACCGAGTCCTACGTGAATATGCCATCATCAAGGTTGCACCGCAGGTAGGCTGATGGCGGAGTTCTGCTGCTAGCTCAAGAGTTATGACTAATGGGCGCTCTGAGCCAAGAAGAATGATCGCGGTATTAGACAACAGGCCATATATCAGGTGGGCTTGTCTGTTTTCATGTAATCGATATTAAACCGTTGATCGAAGGTATAAAATTCCGATTTGCTGACGGATCACGGCGTTTAGGAAGCTATTGTTGACGCATGTGATCTGAGATCCAGTATTCCGTCCTATCGATGGAAACTGGGCTCCGTGCCTCTATTATACATCGGTTAAAGGAGCCTAGATGGGTAAGAATCATGCAGGTCAGAACCCATTACCGGTGTGAGGGCATCTGCTTTTCAGCTTCGCAAGCTCGAGGGACCCGGGGACGTGCACTGTAGGCCCTGCTCGAGCGTCCCGCTTGCCCGCTAGCAGGGGTTCTGCGTATGATCGCGTTCTAAGCCTCGAAAAGGCGGGACTTGGGGGCCGTGGAAGAACTGGAACAGAACTACGGTTTGCGTAGTATTCCAGGATTATAGTGGGAGGACTAGTAAGCATGTCGAATCAGATATGCCAGATCTCTGCCGACTTAAGATAGGGCTTGCTGACACGAGGGACACGGCTTTCATCCCATGCAATCCACGGCCTATAGACTTCAAAGTTATCAAATGGGATCGGGAGATCTAGCAACAGGAGCAATAAGGTTGCTTGTCCTGAACCCCAAAAACCCATTGATTATTAAGAATTTGGGGGCTTTTGTTATCAATACCATAATTAAGATGAGCGGTGTTCGTCTTGTATCATTATATGCGGTCGTACAGTGCCCGTCGGGATGAGTATGACTTTAGAGAAGCGTGCTCGGACGCACGAGGAGGTAGGTAATGTCCTTTGCAATATTCACTTGACAAGAGCTAAGGTAATCCTAACTAGACGACGAAGGAGACGAGTGGAAAGGACTACGCAGGTGAGCGGGGACCACCTAGGATTTCAGCTCGAGTTGGACTCGCTAACGTCGGCAGTGTGTGATCAATGCCGGATCAAAAAAATACGATGCGGCAGAGAAAAGCCGTTCTGCTCTAATTGCACGCGCCTTGGTCACAGGTGCGAATGGTCTGGCAATGGCAAAAAATGCAACCAAACAACTCTATTGTGTGTTCTTCACTAGAGAATAGCGTGATTGCGCTGCTAACGAGCTAAAGGAGCCACACCATCGAGGGATTGAATAGGCGCCTTGAGAGTTTAGAGGTATTCTCATATCATTTGCTCATGTTTCACTCAGATTAATGACTCTAAAAGGCTGCCCTGGCGGAGACGCAAGACACCGTAAAACGACTTGTCTCTGGAATACCAACTTGCATAGACACACTTGCAACATTGCAGCCCAGCCACACTTGGCCAACGCCTGAGGAAACTACATTTACACTACATGAGACGGCAGTCTTTAAGAGACCAATTGGCCACTTTCTCCGGAGTCAAAATGTCGACGGCAGCGAGAGATATTTTAGCCCCACGTCGCTTGAATCTCTTGTGTACAATATAAGAGATATATTCCTCGAGCCCTTGGTTAATGATGAGTCTGGAAGTCAGAGCGCGAGAGAATGCGCTCTCCTAGCACAACAGAAACTCGACGACCTGGTTCTTCAAAACGAAGAAATCATTCGGAATGGAGCACCTCCAACCGCACCTCCTATTTCAATTCTGAAGGCAATGATCGAGCCATATTTCGCAACCGTAAACCCACATTTTCCAGTCTGGACGAGAGAATCATTCATGAGAATAGCTACGACCCTACAAGAAACGAATCATACTACCCAAGACTTGGGGCTGATCGTGTGTTCTAATAATCTGATCCTCATGACTTTGGCAGCAAACCTTTCACAACCCCCGACTCACCACCAGGATAAACCAAGTCAGTCCAGATCCACGCGCAACGGGTCGTCTATCGACTTAGATCTCATGAATGGATTCCTTGCAAATGCAAAAAGAGCTATCGAGTATGCCGAGCTTCTACTCTCACCTCGTCTCATCAACGTCCAAGCGCTTCTATCTCTTGTATGCCCCCTACCATGATCCCTCTTTTTTTTTTTCTCAAATTTCTGCTAACATTCGGAAAAGTGCGTGATAGCACAGGAACACATGTCACCTAGCGTCTTCGCGAGGTTATTTAACTTTACGGCTCAGTGCGCAAGATCCATCGGTATACACGATTGGGACAGATGTGCCCCGGGAGTTGAGGGTGGTGCACGAGAACGACAATGTTTGTCATATTGCTTATACATTCTCGACAAGGTAGTATGCTCCACCGTTGGCACTTCTCCTTGCATACCAGCATTCGACGTGCACATCGACAGTCCCGCGGAATCATATGATGACACGGTTTTGGGTGACTTGATTGCGAAAGCAAAGCTAGCCGAGATCCAAGAGACGATATACCTAGAAATATATGCACGCCGAGCTCCATCGAGGACCGCTGACCAAGCCCGACTGTTAATATCCAAGATTGACCAAAAGCTACAAGATTGGCTGGTCTCTTCGGGTGGTGATTCAGCTAACATGACTGACGATACTACCTCAAGCTCGATAGGACTATCCATCGGATTCGCGTGTACGCAATTGTTATATATGCAACCATTTAAAGAGCACCCTGAAATCGCCCATGAAATTAAAGATGTTGCTAGAAGGACGATGAAGCTCTTGTTACGTGCATGGCACTCTGCAGCGGAACCAGAACACCAAGGGGCATTTCCACGGTTCGCATTTTCTCCATCTCTTCTCGCGCAAGAAGCTAACGCGATTCTGGTAGCATTATCGCATCTTACCCACCGCTCCATGTTTTTGAGGTTTTTGCATCCGTCTTAGGCGACGGAGGACAGGATTCAGACCTAAAGCTGCTGGAGTCATTCATCGAGATGCTTCACAATGTAACCGACTTGCGCGCAGAGGAGTCGCATAACCACCGTCTATACGAGGCGGCTACCGCCATCATGGCTGTCGCCACCGCAACGAAGAGCCAGCATAAGAGGCGGAAAACACACCATACCTCTTCATCGATATCGTCGTCTCATGTACCCTCGATAGAGACGCGGCGCCTGTTTCCTTACAGCCCCACGTCGGACGTGCTGCCCAGTAGCAACGAAACCCATACGCCTCCGCGAGTTCAGGGCGGAAGTCGAGGCACTGCGGGCCTAGCTGTTTCGACTTTGGAGACCTTGATGTCCCCGACGAACTCCGGTGGTTGCCCGGAAGACGAGCTTGCGACGATAATGGGACCTTTGCGGGAGGGTCCGTTCGAACCGTTTGATCTTGCTAGATACGGCGGGTCTCAGATACCGATGGGTGAAAGCCTCATTGAAAAGGAATTGTGGTGGGATTGAAAGCTAAATTGCCCAATGTCTTACATTCTGGAATGATTAGATGATCGAATGTTGGAGTACTGGTTTGAGGGATGTTATCGTCAACCCCGATCATTGCAATATGAGGTAGTAAACTTAGCCTGGGAGTAGTAATTTATTAAAAGAATACTCCATCCAATATGAGATGCACGGCAGATCCAAACACTTAAGGCGGCTCATAATGTTGAAAGTAGCTTGAAGGAAAACGAGAGTTTCGACTTGTGAGTTAATTATAGGAGACATGGGCGACACTACTCTCTAGATTTATCTGTCCGTGCCTATTTTCCTGGGCGCATATGTTCTAATATGAATCTCATGCCGTCATTGCAAGGCTCTGGTGGCCCTCTAAAATACACATCGTTAACAAAAATCTCGACAGCAAGACCAACAGTATATTCATCGAACTGCTGTCCCCATGAGTCTTTGAATGGTGTCGCATGAACCAGAGATTCAATCGTGGACGTAACCTTTTCCATCTGGGTTAGATATTCTTGTGGATATGCATCCCATAACTCCTTGGGCAAGAGATTGGTCCGTACAGAACCCGGGCAGATGGCGTACGTCCTTATGCCCTCTCCGTGAAATATGGGAGCGATAGAGCGCATGAAATTCAGCATTCCTGCCTTTGATGCTGCATACAGAGGTGTGATTGCTTGAGGGTACTACAAGAGAAAAAGATGTGAATTGCATGATAATCGCCTTGGTAGGGGAAGACTTACGATGCCTGCAATACTCGACGTCATGATAAGGACACAGTCCTTGCCGCCATTCGCGTTTGCCCTGAAATAGTGCTGTGCAAGGTAACTTGTCTTGATGACTCCCTTCAGATTGACGTCGATGCTCAGCTCTTCCGGTTCTGGCGGTGGCGAAGATAAGTCGTGCTGCTCGAAGAACTTTCCATTTTCCATGATACCGGCGTTTGCGAGTACAAAATCGAGCCGGCCGTCGGCCATGAAGACGGCATCGAATGAAGAGGTTAGAGAGCTCCAAGAGGCGACATCAATCTTATGAAATGTGCAGTTACTAGAGAGAGCTTTATTGTCAGGTTTGGTGGTTTCGTGTAGGTCGAAAATGTGAACGCGCCAGCCCTTCTGTAACAGCAGCTTCGCGACGGCGAGTCCTAGACCGGACGCGCCGCCGGTGATGATGGCTACTTTGGAAACCGACATTATTCACGCTCGAGACTTGACCTGTCGAATTCACCAACTACATAGAGGAAAGAGAAGCTTTTACATGGTGAGCCTCAAGGGTTTGGTTGCACTGTCGGGGTGCCCCGCATCGGCATTTTGCAACGCTCTATCTGCCTTCCATCGCATGCATGGAAGCCTCTTGAAGAATTACTGGGAACTGATGTTTTCTGGATCCTTACTGATGGCAGAAAAGAGGCATTTGCTACTTAATGTCTCGATAGTAGACAGAGTAGGATACATCCTTATTACTATGACTTATTAAGAAATGTCGTGCCGTGTAAGGCAACAAGGCAGGGCGATGGGCGAGTATCTGACCATCCAAATGGATGGCAATATAATCGAGACTCCAGGGTAAAATTTGGACGATGTCTTCCCAGGTGATTGGCGAGGGAAGGCTTGATCAGCTGAGCCATGCAGCCTAGGTAGGTAGGTACTTATTAGGTAGAAAGTCGACCGGGTTTGACATTCAAGCTATCGACGACGGATATGCACCTTATCATTTATGACTCGTAAGATTGTGCGTAGATCGGCTACTTGCGGCTGACTCTCAAGACGATACGGGTTGTGATGCCGATGTTGAGCTCTTACCAAATGCTGGAGAAAGGGATTGAAGAGAGATGTACCAGGGAGATGCTGATCATCCTCAATGTAGCTTCGTCCCACAACGCGCGAGCCGGCAGACCTTATCTAGCGGATATATATGGGCCTGGATTGGTGGGGAGCTCAGCTAGCCAGCTGGCGAGGGTTCACCGCTTTCCAGACTGGGAAGTCGGAATCAACATGGGTCTCCACCGAAAGTCGCGACGCCAACTCGGGACAGGAGCGTTCTCCAGGCCGCGATAGCAGAACACCCTCCGGTTCTTGCCATCTTCACCACGCTTCCGCAATGTATCCAACTTAATGTGAATTGGAAGAAAAAGATACCCACACTGCGAAAAGTATTTCTTCCATTGGCTTCTCTTCTTAATTCTCTTTTTTCTCTCATTGTCTTTCTACTGGCATGAATTTCACGACGCGCATTAACATTTCATCCAAACCAACATGCACCTACCTGCTTGACTCCTACCCTACTAGCATCGTTGCTACTTGGTATCATGGATCGCGGCTCCCTAAAGAGTGCGGGGGTTTTGGCCGCGAAACCTAATGGTACCAGTTACGGTAACATTCGCGGTGGTAAAAGCGCGACTCAACCTTTTGGCAATCGTCGGCCATCGAAAAAATATACCACCAACCCCGACTCTAAAGAGAACATTGCTTCCGATACCGATACCACCACCAGTACCAGCTCTCTGCATCCCTTATACACAGGCCCGAAATACATTCCAAACAGCAATAGCTTCAGCGCATCCATTCAGAAACTTCCTGAATCACCACGCGAAACCCGAATACCTCGCCCGACCAATACCGCGCCCGCCTCCGCTTCTCCTAACCAGCAGAACAGACCAGGCCACCTCCCAGCTCAGTCTGTCGACATGCGCCAACCTCCGCGTTTGACATCCGCATATGCGCGGGCTCTGGAGCAAGTAAACGGAGAGAATCCCGGTAAAAAGCCTGACGAAGAACCCGACGAAGAACAAGACGACACCCTGAATATGAGACATGCATTTAACATGGCCACCGCCGAGGTGAATGGACGTATCGATGGTTCCCCTAGTCCTGCTCCACGACATATAAGACGACAATCATACGGCGCGGCTCCGCAAAGGACGTTGGCTAATGGGCCGAATGGCGATCTCGGATCTCACCTTCAACAATTCGACCGAAACCACAAACTCGGTACGGCGAACGGTCCGCATAATGGCCTGTTTGGTAAAGCTCGAGTTGGCCCTAAAGTCTCGGAGACTGCACATATTCTTGCTAAGAAAGCTAGCGACAGTAGCCTTAGAGGCTCTCCTGCGCGCCGCAGGGATGGCCAGTTGAGTGCTAGCCCGGTGAAGAAGGCTAGCGCAATAGGAACGAATCGAGCAGTCGGTTCTGTCAACCTGAAACGTATTGATAAGCCTGTCCCGATCCCATCTATCGAATACGAATCTGCTAGCGATGAACGAGCTTCTCCGAACCACCAGCCTACTGCCCTATCGCCCGAGAAGAGTCAGACCTGGCAACTAGATGCGGATTTTACGGCTGGAGATATTCAGATTTCCAACAGTCCTCGAATCCGCACCGCCCAATCTAACGAGAGGGCTGCGCGACGTTCGCCAAGTGTTGCGAATTCCCCAGTCGGTGGCACGCCACATCTGCGCCGCAGCAATAACCGGCTTGATCAGATTCGAAGGAAGGAGATCGAAGCCGCAAATGCTGTTCTGCCGGAAGAAGCATCGTCGCTCCCCAGGCGAAACAGTCGACTTGAGGAAGTGCACTTGCGAGAATTGGAATCGTCATCCAGACGAGCAGTAGCCACTAGCCGGCTCGATGAGATACGAGTGCGAAACTCCGAAGCGCGTTCGGAATCTCCAGAGGCCGGGAGAAGCTCCCACAAAGAAGATTTACAGGGGAGCTCGCTCGCTTTAGAAGGCGAGCCCACAAAGACCCCGGACAGCAAAACAAGCGTGGAGATAAAAGGAGATCATGTTTCAAACACACCAGTCACGATCTTCCGAAATGCAAGTGACCAGAAACTTGATGATGTGTCGAAAGGAGAAATTAACCCCAAAATCCAGCAGAGGAAGGGGGATCAATTGCCACGTAACGATTCTCACGACTTGCTTCGACGTCTTGCACGAGCTACTAGCGCTAGTCCCCCTGCCGAGAACATTGAGCAGCTAGCGGTCTCAAATGGTTCCTTGTCAAAAGGAGGTTCCGAGAGTAGAGAAGACAGTCGACCACGGTTGACATTAGAAGAGAAGAGAGGGTCGAAGAACCTGGATATTAAGGGCTCCAGGGAAAAACCATCAGTCGGATTTGCAGGTCTCCAAAGTCAAGCGTCCAGTGATTCCCTTCAGGAAAAGCGAGCTAGCCAACATGGGTCAGAAATGGATCCTACAGACCGTATTGAAGGCGAGTTGAAACTGTTCGCGCCTCTCGATAATTACTCCGAGAAAGGTTCTGTCCGGGCACCGTCGCCTATGCCATCGGAGCCTGAGGAGGATACACCCCGACCGACCAGAATCGACCCATTGACGCAACCTACTCCGCGTGTCACGGGCGCATACGTCGAGACGCCTGCTACTGTCAAAGTCAAGCACGAGGACAACTCGGATGAGCACAAGATTTCGAGCATGCCCAAGTTTCATAGTAGGAGCTCTAGTGAGCCATTGGATCAAGGGAGTGTGACGCAGCAAGAAGGCGAAGACGCAAAACACCCAAGGAAAACCGCAGCATCGCGATCTTATTCTGCACCTACGCCTTCGCGTCGCCCAAAATCTGCTCTGAAACGACGCCGAATACTTCGTCCTCCGATTAACACAGCCAAACCACCATCAGTCAAAGACGATATTCGCGCTATTTTACGCATGAATCAAATCGACGATTCGACTCTGGATGAATTCGACTCCATTATTGAGGACCATCAGATTGATGGGGAAGAGCTCGAGCAAATGGTCAACGACACCATTCACGGGGTTGATGACGATTTTGGACCTTTAGGGCTTTCGGAGCAAGACCGCCAGCTTCAGGTTTATGACAGGATGAGCAAGTCGCTCAAGACTGGTCTTCTTAGCATCCGGTCCGCCAAAAAGGGAATCAAACGTCTAGAAGATGAGATCGCACACACAGACAACAAAGCGAACCGGGCTCATACTCACCTGAATAGCTCTGATATCAAACTCGAGGAACACGTCGTCCCAAACCCGAGTGAGGCTGCCCCCCCAATTGTTCTCATTCCCGCCTTGTACCAAAGATATCCCAAATTTAAGCTCACGAAGTTCGGTCTATTGGCGCTTGTTGCGTCCGTATGGTATATCATCGAGTCAATTTTCTGCTTCTTGTACGTGTATGACTACAATTGCACGCCGATGGTACCATGTCAATGGTCGCCACACGAGCCGTACTTCCCCTACGCGATGCCCTTCATGCTAGACGAATGGACTACGGGAGGCAAAGGCCGTGAATTGACATGGAAGATCGGAGAAGAGATCGGAGATATGCTCGCTGAAGCCTCGGACTGGGTTACGGGTACCGATTTTACCCAATTCGATCCAATGTATATGAACGTCTGGGAGCGTAAGAGACACTTAAGAAGATTACAGAAGCACGGCCTTGGCCGCAAGTGGGTACCACCACCGGGTTACAAGCCTCAACATGCAGCTTGGCATTCAGCCCAAGAAGCTACTGAAGAGGACGGATATGAAGACGAGGATGAAAGTATGGGCGCAGACGAGAGGGTGAAGTGAGACCAAAAATGAGGATTACAATTATGAACCTACGCCGTACTTTCGGCTTACATATCCGGTGTACAGCCGTACAGAGAACGTTTTGGCACTGGCAATGGCGTTTGACGGCTTTTGCTTTGGGATATCCCGCCTAGGACGGAGTCAAGGGTGTGGATTACTTTACGGCTGTATCAAAGCTTTACGACGTTTTTACCAAGAAAACAACACACAGGCTACAGCCGCATTCTTTCTAACAAGATTTGCAAAAACTCTCATACTAAAACAATGTGAATCCAAGGTTTTGACCGCTTCTTTCTGATCGTGTCATGTAAACGTAAGGACCGTAAAACCCCACAGCTGTGAGAATTCTAGCCAATATTAAACAAGTATCCGTGCCAAGATTTGCGGTTCCAGCCGCAAAACGCGACGTCAACTTTTCCCTGGAATGCAAGGCGGCTTAGGTAAAGTGATCCCTCACATCAAATTGTAGCAAATTCCATACCAGCTGACCGGCTACAACCACTTACGCAAAGTAGCATATCAGTAGGCAGAAGCGATCAGGATCTAGCCATGAAACTGGTCACGCTGCTGAGTAGTGGCCGGTTAATCGGGACCTTGATGACGAAATTGGGGACTTTTAGTCGAGCGCCGTTCGACACCAGTGCCTTAGTTCGCGAGAGTCCCGCTCCTGATTGGGCAATGCAAACGGATTGAGACAAAGCCACAGAGACTTGTAACTTGATCACTGCCGACAGCTGATGTCATGACTGGCGTTGTGGTCTCTCCGCAATTGCAAGTAGCAAACGCTGAGGCAGTTTGCGACAACTCCGGAATACGATCACCTTATGGCGTAACCGATCTTGCATAGCATTCCATACACCGGTCCACTCGGCGGAGACCTGTGAGAGTTATAAAACTGACGGCTCTTCCTGAACCCTTATATATACCACTTAAGACATCTATCTACCATTGAGAGACACTTATAAGACAGAATACTGTATTTCCCTTGTTAAGATACCCCCAAGATTATTCAAGAGTTACAATGAGTTCATACCCCACTGACCAAGAACCCGAAGCTATTCCTGGATCTTTCCCCGAAACGCCTGGTGAGCAAGACATGATGACTTCCTCTGGGCGCAACAAGCTACACAAGCCCGAAGACCCCAGAGGCTGGAGTGAAGAGGAGAAACTCGCGCACGGACATCAGTACACGGATTCTGGCATCGGCCTAGCGGACACCAGCCGCACTCCGTACTCGTCAACTCGCGATTCAACTGCCGCGGGTGGCATCTATGACTCTAACAATACCGCCACCACTCATAACCGAGAAGCAGTACCAAGCACTACTGCTGATTCGACATCTGGCACAAATGACTACCGCGGCGTCGATAGTAAACCTGGCGTTATGACTGGTGCATACAGCCGCCTTGACAACAGCAGCAGCGGCAACAACCTTTCTGATTCTACTACGCGAGACCCTGCATACCAGCACCACACCAACGCCACAGGCGCTGGAGCCGTCGGTCCTGCGACCGGCGTAGCCACTGCTGCATCGTCGTCGAACACTGCAGAGAACGACTCAAGCGACAGTGGTCGCAACATCGTGCGAAGTGGTCTGAGACAATCCACCGACGTCGACCATCAGGACCCGTACTGGGGCGATGTTCCCCGAGGCACCGGCGTCTACAACACCGTCACCGGACACGGCAGCTCTGAGACGCCGGCCGATGGATCTGTTCATGCGCGAGACTCTCGCTTGGACGGCAATGGCGAGCATAGAGCATTCCCGCTGTCCACCACTTCAAACACCGCCGTCCGCGATGAAACTTCTCCCCACAACTCGTCGCGATTCAGAGAAGGCGTAGTTGAGTCTGGTGCCGTCGCCGGCGTTGGTATCGCCGCGTCCGAGGTTGCTGAAAAGCACCATGACCGGAAGCATGAGAAGGACGCGAAGGAGCCTGACACGCAAAAGCACGAGACTGCAGAGCCTAAGAAGGAAAGCAAGCTTGCTAGTCTATTCCATCTAGGCCATAAGGATGATGGCGCCAAGCAAGAGAAGAAGCTTGAGAAGCAGGAGGCTAAGGAGGAGAAGAGGCACGAGAAACAAGAAATTAAGGAGGAGAAGAAGCTAGAGAAGCAGGAAGCTAAAGAGGAGAAGAGGCACGAGAAACAGGAGGCCAAGGAGGAGAAGAAGCTTGCCGAGAAGACTCCAGCTAAAGATGATAAGCCCTTGACTGACAGAGATGCCGGCGCAGCTCTTGCTGCTGCCACCATGGCGTACGGTGCCAAGGACCAAGCTGACAAGCACGACAAAAAGCATCGGGAATCTGAGGTTGCGCCGAGGGACAACAATGTGAACACATTGTACCAGCACCCCAGCGAGAAGGTTGCCGACAGACCTGCTCAGGGAACGTCGGCTCAACACCAGCAGACCAACGACCCCTTCATCGCCGCTGGATATACCGGTCTAGTTGGTCAGCATCCCGCTCAGTCCGCCGACAACTCGTATCCTACTTCTGGTGATGTGACCACTAGAGGCCACCCATCTGCTGCACAGGCGACCGAGAAGTCTTCTCAGCACGACCACTCTAAAGCTGGCTACGGTCTTGCAGCTGCCGGTGCGGGAGCCGGTGCCGGTTACGCCGCACACAAGCACGCGAACAGGGACGAAGACAGTTACAGAGAGCCTGTTACGGGGTCTAGCTACAACGACTCGACAACCACGTCTAGGACTGTGCCGCAACAGTCCAATGCTGGCTACACTATCGGCCAGCCTCAACTCGGTGTAGTATCGCAACATACTCGTCCCTCGGAGAACCAATCTGTGCCACCTACAAGCACCAACATCGGCACCGGTGCCTACCCATCTCAAACTGGCAATATCCACCACGACAAGTACAATACCTTAGCCGATGGCACCCCTTCTGGCATCGACATTGGTAACCACTACGGCGACAAGAAGAACGTTGTCCCGACCTCGTCAAACACCGCACCCAGCACCGCGACGAGGGACGACCACTCTGCCGCCAAGGCCACCGCTGCCGGTGCTGGTGTCGCCGGCGCCGGCGCCGCAGCCTACTACGCTTCGCACAGGGACAGCGACAAGCCCACTACCACCGATACGCGCACCCCGGTAGGCGCAAGATCCCAGGACGCCTTTGACCCTTACACGCAGAACGCTTCCACCCGCGGCGCCACTACATCCGCTAGCGCCGGCCAGTACAAGGAGCTGCCAACCGGCACCCCTTCGGGCGTAGCCGCCGACAACACCCGCCACGAGCGGGCTGTCGATTCATCCACCTTGCCCACCACTACTTCCCGCGACACCACCAGAAACGACACCAACACTCACCGCGGCACCGAGGCCGCCGGCGCCGCCGGAGCCCTCGGTGCCGCAGCTGCCGCAGCTAAGCACCACCGTGATAGCGAGCAGCCGCGCGACGTCGCAGCCTCAGATTTCGCTGCTGCCGGAAAATCGGCCGCCGCGCCCCGTACCGCCGACACGACTACAGCCACGTCTGCGCCCCGTGCGTCCACTGATTCGAGCCACGGCGGCCAGTACAACGTGCTATCGTCGGGCACGCCGTCGGGAATCAACATCGGGGACCACCATGGTGACGCTAAGAACACTGTCGCCGCGGTCCCTTCGACCACTGCTGCTCACCCATCTACCACCAACACCGCGAGGGAGTTGAAGAATGACGAGGTGCCGAAGACCGAGAGGTCAAATGTCGTCAAGCCGGCTGCCGCCGCGGCCGCTGCTACGGCGCCGTCGTTGACGAGGGGTGATAAGGTACTCCACAAGTGCACGAACTGCGGCACGGATAATGATATTACGGGGTACTTTCAGGATAAGAAGCACTAAAGTTTTGAGGGAGGATGTGAGGGATATGATAAGAGATATGAAGGTTATGAATGGGCTTATGATTATCGGGTATGATGAGGCGGAAACGCGAAATAGGGATTCAATACTAACGAAATAATCAAAAATCTGAAGTGTGACTTATGTTCATCACTTTCATAAATGTCTTTTTTTCAGCGATAGCTTTCGTGATCAACTATTGCGCGGAGATAAGTCATAGTAGCCGTATCTCATCTTTTCGTCTGAAGGAGGAAGTGTTTTGAAAGTAATAGCTTGTCGCTTAACCTTCTATTACTTCATCTCGCCGTGTTTCCACTCCGAAAATCCCGTAAGTAATGTTTCTGCGTGATATTACTGCGATGCGTTATCTTATGACCTGGACCATTAATCGAAGTTGGTGTTTGCGACACCCCGCACAAGCTGGTTGATATGTACCGCCGTCAGCCGCAGGGCGACAGCCACCTCTTCCATATGATCATATATTCTCATGTAGATCACCTGATATTCGTCGACACGTCTCTATCGAGATGTGGTTGAGTGAAGTGACTTTTTTGTCTACCTCCTAATGAACACTTTTATGGTGCAGGCCTTTATCATACGATGACCGTACGTAATATGTGCGCTCAAAATTTATAAGACATTTTATTATATACCCAAAGTGGCCCCCTATGGCAGGAGCATGGTGTTAAGCCGGTATTCTATATTAGACAAGCTGACCATCATCGAACTTTAAAACTATTGCCATTCTCTGAGGTGAGCCAAATCCTTGTCGGGCTTTATAACTACCCTGATCTTACACAATATTGGCAATTCTCTCCCTCGCGGGGAAGCTGACGACAGCATCAAGCCGAGGGGGACTGAAGTCTTTGTTTCCCTTTCGTGTAACTACGTACATCTCCGGATAGGTACCCAAGAATCCATTTTTACTTTACTGTGTCAAATGTGGAAATATCAATAAGAGTGACAATAAAATGGAAAAAGAATTGAATGGCATGACTTTTGGGAAATAAGAGGAAGAATGGATCACTCGTTATCGGAAACGGCGTATATACATGGTAGGTTACCCCCAATGCCCACCCCCCCCCCCCCCCCCCTGGCGGGAACAAAACATAAATCTAGGTAAATTGACAGTCCGCACCAACGTCTATCCCCCATGCCCATGTGTGATAAACACCCCTACTCGGTGAAGCAGACCTAGAGCCCTATCAAGTCAAGTCCCCTTTAGCGGCTTCCCAGCAACATCGTCGTCGCTAGCCCGACCGTCAGCCGAGTGGCTGACGTAGAAGTCGGGGCTATTGTTCTCAACGCTCATCTTAGCCGCGTTGTAGCGCTTGAACGCGCTCTCCACCAGCAGCCCGACTTCTTTCCTGTCGCGGCCGATGACGCCCACCGCGAGCAGCGCCTCCGTCTCCTCGATCCAGTCCTGCAGGCGACGGAACCCCACGCGGTCCTTCTCCAGCCTCTGCGGCTGTCCCGAGCCCCTGATCAGGGCCAGGATACCCGCCAGCGTCGTGTTCACGGCGCCGAGCACGGTGATGGTCGTCTCGTACCGCGCCGACGAGGGGCCGATCGCCGTGAGGGCCGCGCCCACCACGATCTGCGCGAAGTAGCAGAAGTACAGGAACGCCGTGAGAAGCGCGTGTCGTACGGCTTTGCTGCTTTGCGCTTCGAGCACCGACTTGTAGATACCGATAGCGGACTTACGGCCCTCTTCGAGAGTCCCGCCATCCGTTGCCTCACGGTGGTAGTTGATCCCAAGGGCCTTGCGAAAGATGATCAGGTTTTCGTCGTTGGGCCCGCGGACGGGGAGGCCTGCGGGCGCTCCCCAGGTCAGGTTGGTAACCGATTTTACGGGGGCGGGGTTGATAGGAGTCAGGTTGGTTGGCTTTTGGGGAGAGGTAGGTGCTTTAGATGGCTTAGGAACCGATGGCGACCCTAATTGAGGAACGGAGGTCTTGGATGTCGGGGTTAGGAGAGGGGAGTGGACGTCTTTAACGTCGGACATGATTGCGAAGTTACTAGGTGATATTCTATTGAAAAATGATCCTTATCTCGTTTTGGACTTGGAAACAATTATGCCTCAATTACTTGGTGTTTTAAATTTGGCCCACGAATTCAAGGAGAACTTCATTCCTAGGCAAGTACTTATACGTCCTTGATGCAGTAGGTATCGGGGGCCTTTTCTCCCTGAGCCGTCTTAGTAGTTCCAGACCGAGGTCATAATCCGTTCTATTGATTTTCCATCTAGTCATCTCTTCGCTTCTAGTAGAAACTATTCCCGTCTCGTGCACTATAACTGCTACTTGCTGACATGAAGGTAACCCATGAAGCCTCGTGGGGTCTAAATAGGGAATTGCTGACGTTGATCGTTTCACGATACTTCGCCCTGCGCTACCACGAGGAGGAAATTTGTACGTGATAAACTCGAACTTCACTCGTATGATAACATTGCCATTCGTAACACAATCAGTCATAGGGCTATATACGGAGCCGAGAATAAGCAGCCGCCACCTTGCGCCTCGAGACTGCCAGGATAGACGACGAGGAGAGGTTAGCCAATGTTTGCAGTGCAACGGTAAGACCGGAGCACGATGTCAATATCTGACAGCCCTCAAAGGAGATCCGTCACCCATATTTTCTCAGTGTTAATCTTTTATCTTTCTATGATAACTGTCCCCTTTGAAACTTAATGTTATGCATGTGTATTATACCGCTCAGTTTTCCGTTAAGGTCGTACGAATCTAAACTACCGGTACTGAGCTTCATCTCCGCCTTCTTTATCTAAGGCATACGAGCTTATTTCCCATGAACTAGGAGTGTTGGCATGGTGGATTTAAGCTTAATGCCCGAGTGTAGAAGTTTTGTATATCTAGTTCAACGCTCCTATGGATGTTCTGACGGTATATCTTCAGGAATATCTGGTGTTGGGGTCATCGACAGGATGAGGAGTTACTCAACATATTCCTGTCCTCCGCCGGACTATATTATACAGATATAAGAATAAGACTTGGCACAGCATCTGCGGCTCTGTCTTTACCAATAAATTAAATGCGGATCTGACTATTGCTGACTCTCGGGTGGTGACACCGCAGGAGTCGGTTCCGCCACCCTGTTAGGGCTTTAGCGTTTACTGCTGATGTTCACGTACTTATCAAACCGGCAGTAGCCCCCGTACCTTAATCCGACTCCTCCTATTCAGATCGTCTTATGTAAGAGGGGTGAAGTCTATTAGCCGACCAACTACGACAACAATGGCAACGAGGCGACAACAGCATTTTGACAGCACGTCTCCTCATGCCAACTCGTGAAGGACTCGGTGACGAGAATATATAGTCTACTGCCTAGATCAACTACTACATATCATTGTTTCAACCTTTCCTAGCTAGGCCAGATTTCTATCCATCACTCGCAACCAGAACTCGTCTATCATGAAACTCGAGTAACCTCGACATATCCACGGGGACTCTGGACTTACAATCTGAAAGTCGAGGTTTCTTAGAAGCTAAGAGAATTATTATTAGTATCTTGAAAAAATAAGGGGAGGGAGGGGGGGGGTTGGTTCAGGGGTTCAGAGGCTAGCGCCGACAAGATTGGGGATGCCACGAACCTCAACGAAAATCTTGTTAAGCTCGAACCACGCAAGTGTCTTTCCCGGACACATCCATCGACCATGTCCAAAAGCCAGTTCGATATTCTTGATGAGCTCGGCCTTCTTGACTTGGTCGCATTCCAAGAAGCGCTCAGGACGAAAGATATCAGCGTCTTCGCCGAAGACTTCTCTGTTGCGCATCATACTCCACATATTCACGAAGACATCCGTGCCTGCGGGCACGAACTTACCACATATGATGTCGCCACCCTCCGGAACCTTCTTAGGGAAACCTGTGGTAGCCGGAGGTACCATCCGAATGCCTTCGTGTATAACAGCCTGCGCCGGTCTTAATTCAGCCGAGGGTAGTCAGATAACAAGATGCAAGCTTACCTGTAAATATGGCATTCTCTTCGCTTCTTCCTGGGAGATGGGTTCCGAAATAAGCCCGTGCTCAATACCAGTTGAGATCTCCTGCTGGAGTTTTCGATAGACACTAGGCGCTGACACTAGATACAGCATTATTCCTCGAATGGCAGTGGTCGAGGTCTCGGACCCTGCTGGCACCTGAACAGCAAGTTCAAGTTCGCATTCTCGACGCGAAAGGCCGTGCTCAATCCATTCGTCCTGACGCTGCGTTAGAAGGAAGTGACATGTCGCTTTAGACCCTTGGTGTGGCGAAACAAGACGGCATGAGCTGTGCGCCACTTACGAGCATATCGCCGTGTCCACTTGCGTCCTCACTAAAACGTCTTTCAACGATTCGCTTAATGATCCTTGGTAGCTTGATTAGCTGGGAAAGCAAAGTAAGACTTAGTTAGATACGCAGTCATGATGTAAGCTCACCCTAGGAATTTCCCCATGCCCTTGTCGTCGGTTGGCTTAGGGCCTGCCAGACTCAAGAAGAACTTGGAGGCAAAGAAGTCGCGCAATAGCGGTACCATCATGAAGGAATGCAGAAATGGTACGAACCCATCCGCAATGGAGATGAAGTCAAAGTGGTCTGTCTCGGCGGAAAGATCGCCCCATGACTTCCCGGAACCGACGAGCGTGACGAGGTCGACTTGAAAGAATCTCACAAGCCGCCCGAAGTTTACGATTCCCTGCCCGCCCTTGCTAAGGTAATTGGTCTTTAGGATTTTGATAAGGGTGGCGATTTGAGAGTCGACTTTCGATTCGAGGTTCACGTTCCCCTTTCCTGCGTATCCACTCGCAATTTGCGCTTTGCGCTTGTCGTGCTTCGCCGTGTCCGGTTCGGAGAGGACGCTATGCCCGTACGGATCGAACTGGATACTTCTGTACCAGTCGCCGCGTTTATACGCAGAACGAACGCCGTTCATATGCCAGAGAGTGTGTGGATCATACACGAGGACCTCGTTAGGCCCAATACGCATGATCTTACCATATCTACTCTGCTCTTTCGCGAGTATGTGATGCATACGGCCGGTTCTCATGGAGAAATAACCCCACAGGTAGGAAAATTTGGCTAGGAAAGGCCCCGGGAACTGACGTAGACGATGCCATGCTGTCACTGCCGAGACAACATACCAGACCACACAGGCAAAGAAGATGGTCCATGCAACAAGAACACCCTCGGAAGTGCCGAGTTTTAAGTCAAACCGAGACAGCATCTTCGGTTTCAGGCCCAGCGGTATAACTCTTCCAAGGCAAGTAAGTGCTGCAGCATAAAGTTAAAGAACACGTCCCGGGCTGGAAATAGGAATCATGCCTGATCCCGCAGTCACGAGAGCTGTCAGTCGCTGCCATATCCTTGTCGGTAAGCTAGTCCTGGTTGGATTTGGCTTTTCTGGGCATTGCGGACTTGCGCTGATGAGCTACTGATCGTAGGTGTTTCGTACACAGACGATCATAGCTACGATCCCTTACGCAAGTAGCGATATTCACGTAAACACGACCTGCCATTTTGGGCCTACATCGATTCTCTTATTTCCTCTAACTGAACGCGCGAGGGACTTGCAATCTGTTTCATGCGTAGTGAGTAGGATAGCTATTAGAAAAGAGTGGCTGGCTGAGGTGATTTCACATAGGTGGTATCTTTTCTCACCCGTAAGGAGTGGCAGTATTGTCCAGACATCTAGTGGCTTGAATCGAACAGGCATGATATAGACCAAAAATGTTAAAAGGAGGCAATTCGTCAGAAAGCATGTATATATGGCTACCGATTACCGAGGTATCGGGGCTCTAGCTGATTGCCACTGGGACAAGGAAGCATACGATTGGGAATTTACTCAGGTTATTGAATCAGCCTTGTACGGCCGTAACAAGTAAGAAGAGAAGCGAGACATTTGTCAAACGGCGTAAAGCCACATTGAAAACGTTGACTTGGCACAAGTGGAATCAGCTGGGCTCAACGCAGCCCTATTGCATGTTTTCAAGATCGTCGTATTGAACAACTGTTCCCGGCACAAAACGCAGTCACTTAGCGATTTTCACGCTGGAGAATCCATTGTCGAACTAGTGATGGGCATCGCGACATCTTCGATCCAATCGTTTTTCTGTCTTCAGAGTTGCGTCTGTCCGGGCCATGTGGCGCGGTGAATAGACCATTCCACTAGCGACGCCAACTCTGTCACATCCTTCCCGTCCCGAGGGACCTCGTGCGCCCCCTGATGCACGTGTATCTTCCTGATGTAGGGGTCGCAGAGCCCCGCCAGGTGGACCGAGCCTGGAAACATTGGATCCTTCTCTCCCCAGACGTGAACCGTCGGTATCCTGATCTTTAGTTCTAGTGGGAGCTTATTCAGGTTCAACCCGAAGCAGTCGTCCGAATTGAAGACGGCCCGCCGCGCTTTCGCGGTGTGAGCTGGAGACGGTCCATGCCCCTGATCGCGATGAAGCCTAGCCTGCGCCACGGCGCCTTCGGCCTCGTTGGATACTGTTACACCGAGATCTTTTAAGACCTGGAGCGGGATGTTTCCGCTGATCCAAATAGCAAATTTGAACGGCGGTGGCAACTCGTGATCGTACCATTGCCGATACAAGAGGAAGCTGGAAACAAGAGCGGCGCTCTGAGAAAAAGCGAGGACACCATCGTAACAGTTTTCCTGATCTAACTTGTTCTCAAGCCACTCATGCGCCGAACGAATATCTCCCACTTTCCCTGTTTCAAAGAACCGGCAGCAAGGTACGTCGACAAAGTCAAATGATAGATCTATGTCTAACTCCTTTAGTTTTGATAGGAAAGTGGCTAGAAGTGCGTGTTAGCGAGTGTGACGAGATGAGACGAATGGCGCGCGTATGCTTACCTAGGTCCGACTGTAATATCTTCGCATTGTGATCATTACCATGAAGGCATAAGATTTTCATAATGGCGATGATATTGATCCACGTCGAGCGAATTGAATTTATATCGTCCGATGTCAATTAAGTTTACAGCGTTTATTTAGACGACTCTGCTAGGAATCGGGTGTTCCGGATTTCCGCCTTCGGAGGTCCGATTGCCATCAAATTCTTACATAACTGGAAATACTTCATGGAAGTGCAATATCAGCAATGGGCAACCAACTTGCTTACATAGAGATCTAAGTAGCCTGCCTGGAAGCCTGACGAAGAGTGTAATGCAAGTCGAATTATAGTATACATGAAGGGGCAAAATATACGAGTGTGAGCGGGACATCCATGGCTCTCTACAATCATGTAATCCGAATATTGCTTTAAGAAAATACGGCGAAAGGCAAGTTTGTAGATGACTTTTGACCCGGTTACCACACGTGGACTCCAGATGAACTGTTCAGACTGAAATAGGTGGAGTTCTAGTAGTGAGCGTCTTCATAGATAGAAAAATTTGAGTATACTCACGAAGTCAAGTTTTGATGAGCTTCTGGCTCCCCGACGTGAAACAATACCGCTGTCCAAGCTTGTGGAAAGTGTTGTTATTGATGGATGTGGGAGAATGTTACTAGGATTGATTTCGGAAGATTCACGATATCTGTTCATAGTTCAGCTCTCAATTCTCAAAGACACAATCTTTCCCATCGCAAGCTGGGAATTGTTAGGTTTGATATCACTTCTCCAGTTTTCTGCCCGATATCCCTAGCCTTCAAGACCGCGTGAGAAAGCCGCCGTCGTGGGCCTGATCGGTATTAGTATACAATAATTATCGCTCCATCTTCTGTAGAGCATCCCGTTCAACCTACTTACATAGGCAGAAATCGGCCCAACGTATTACCACCATGATGAGCGAGGATTGTTGATCGGGTGCGTGAGTCGGCTTGTGTAAGTTATTGATAGCGATCATCCGTACCGTCATTCCAGACTCTTTAAACAAGCGCATATACCCTCACACTCTTCATTACTTCCTCTTTCAGTTTGATAAACTCATCCACCAACCGCAACACCACCAAATCAACGTCGTCCGGGAAGACCAGGCACGCCGACGTACCGCTCCTCGCGCTCGGTCAGGAACATAACCTGGACCCAGAACTCCTTGAGGTCGGCGTCCCACCAGGTCCAGTAGCGGTCGCCGGTGCGGTCGATCTCGCGAGCCTGGAGCTTGAAGCCGCACGTCTCGTAGGGCTCGGCGGCCACGAGCATGTACTGGTAGTTCTTGTCGGGCGGCTCCTCGACGCGCTGCTCGAACGCGCTCATGAACCGCACCTTGGGCGTCGCGCCCGGCGCGATCTCCGGGTACTGCAGCTGGAACAGCAGCCCCTGCTGCCGCGTCACCTGGTCGCGCACCTTCGTGATCTTGTAGCCCGGACGTCCGATCTTGACGATGTTCTTGCGCACCATGTTCGCACCGAACCCGGCGCCCACGACGCCGACCGGTAGGCCCGTGTTCGGATCTATCTGTCCCTTGCCCTCTTTCTGCTCGCGCGCCGCACGTCTCGCTAGGTTCGTCTGGTGCTTCTTGCCCTGGGTGTGGGCGAGGTAGGAGCCGTCATTCTGGTGGACGGTCAGGCAGAGTCGGCATTCAAAGGAGCCGACGTGGTTCTTGAAGAAGTAGGGGTCCTTGTCGAGGTCGATGGTCTCGAGGGCAAGCTTGCGGAGTCGCTC
This sequence comes from Hypoxylon sp. FL1150, assembly GCA_022495205.1. Lineage (NCBI taxonomy): Eukaryota > Fungi > Ascomycota > Sordariomycetes > Xylariales > Hypoxylaceae > Hypoxylon > Hypoxylon sp. FL1150. Next base: position 101,712 of record MU376264.1, on the reverse strand, counting down.
TCGCCGGTCAGCGTTAGTAGCGCTGTGCGAGGCAACACCGCCGCCGCCGAACTTGGAGCCGGCGCGGTTTTGGTAGTCCATGATTTTATCGAGCGCGAATCTTTTTTTTTCCAAGTATCCAGATAGAAATTAGCGTGACTTTGAGTGCATGAAAGAAATGGTCGGTTGCTCGATGTATGAAGCAGTGTAACAAGTACAAGCTTCCGGTTGTTTAATGTTTTAAGTTGAAAGCATGGTTAGGTACCTAAGATAAGATAAGAGATGTCGGTCCGACAGCAGCTGCGACCTAAAAATCTCGGGTTTTGCTTTAGTCATCATAGCCCCTTTTCTAGACCATGCGGAATGATGAAAGCAGCCTTATAAAACACATGGAAAGCAGACAAAATACCAAGTCTCAAGTCGTCAAGACTCGGATCAATCGAGTTTTATGCTCTATCTACCTAGTATGCACTTCCTTATTTTTACGATGCATACGCACTGCTCCCACATTTTTCATGGGATGCTTCAGCCAGCTTTCCAGTCGTCACATCGTATCGCATCGATCGACTGTCCCGGACTCGTCCACTAAGCCGGATGCCTGACCGGCGGTGTAATAAAGAAGCAAACTTCGCAAGATACAAAAGCTGCATCGTTTCACGTGGTCCCGTGATAGGATTAGTGTGATTAGACCGTTATGTTTTTCCTTGAGATGCAATTCACATTATACGCCAACGAGACTACCGGGTCTCGATTTTAGAACCACGCCAAGCTGATGAGATAGGTTGATGGCACAGGCTATGTGTCTGGATCGTCTAATCTGCCATTTAGCTCTTGGTTCTTTTTATGCCATAAATATGGTGGAGCTAGCCGATGCTGAATAGACAAGATAGGGTCATGAGCATACACAACTAGCGGAAGTTGTTATCGAACCGCTTGAATGTGTATCCGATGAATGGCAGACTCATCTCGGGCGATTCTTCGATGACAGGCTTGCCAGTCACAATAGCCTGATTCCTTATGACCGTGGCATTGTCAGTCTGGTCAATCTCATCTGTGGGGAAGTAGGTTGTATCGATGGCCGACGTTAGTCGAGGTTCGAACGGAGCTCGGATACGGCGTAGACTGTCAAATTCCACCCCACGGAAGAACGCATGGTTCTTGATTTCCTGAGCTCCGCTTCTTCCGAGTCGCACTTCGGTGTTGCAAATGAGACTAAGACCTAGTTAGCCACCTCGAATGTTGTCTAGTATCAATCTGATCGGAAAAGAACTTACCTTCGGATCAGATGCTCTGCTTCTGCTCCTAATGTGATATCATCAGGGAAGTAAAGAGACTGTCGCCAGTTCACAATTTTGCGGTAAGTGTCATGGCTGTCCTCTGCACAGAACGGTGGCCATCCAACGAGACACTCAAACATGATAGTGCCTAGCGACCACCAATCGCAATCGAAAGTGTACCCATGTCCTGTGAAGATCTCAGGCGCGATATAGTCAGGTGTACCCACGGTCGAGTAAGCCATCAACCTTCGAGACTTCCTCCAGTCATTGATCTGGGAACGATTGCTAACCGTCAAATTAATTTGGTCAAGAGCAACGGAGTTCCGATCCTTCGGCCGACTTGACTTGCCCTGGAGAAGCTGCTGGTAGTAGTTGTTATCGTGAAGTTTGTGGAAACCCGTCGAGAGACCAAAGTCGGTGAGCTTAACGTGCCCGCCTCGATCAAGAAGAATGTTATCGGGCTTAATGTCACTGCGTAGTTTGTAAGCATTTTTGAAACTTTGGATGATCCAAATTTGGAGCCTTACCGATGAATGAAACCAAGCTTGTGAACCGCTTCGATAGCTAGGACGATCTCTGCGATATAGAATCGTGTTATGTCCTCCGAGAAGATTTCATACTTGATAAGCATTGTCATAAGATCACCGCCAGGTAAGAACTCCATCAGCATGTAGAGGAAGTTAACATCCTGAAATGTCGTGAACAGCTTGACCACCCAAGGGCTGTCCGATTCGGCTAGGATATCTCGCTCGGCTCGCACGTGAGCCAGTTGGTCCTTCTTGAACATTTCCGTCTTGATGAGAGACTTCATCGCGTAGACTTGGCCATCGGCCTTCTTCTGGACCAGCTTGACCTCTCCAAAAGCACCTTTACCGATGATCTTGACTGTGGTATAGTTCTCAGGCTTGTCCTTGGTACGCAAAAATCGCAAGTAACGGGCTTCCTTCTTGCCGCCGTTTTGCCAGATTTGTTCGCGTCTTGACGACGACTGGTTCGGATCCTGGAGCTTCTGTTCCAACTCGCTTTGCCTGATTGCGACAGAATAAACAATTAGCATTTTCATTGGCAATTAGATGAAAGCTCATTCCAGATATCGACGAACTAGTCAAATGTAGCTTACCTCAGGTTTCGCTCTCGAGCACGCTTGACGCTGTCCTTGAAGAAATCAGCTGCCAATTGAGAGCATTTCTTCTGGTTGTTATTTGAGTTGAGACCGTACTTCTCCGGGCTTCGTTCGGGTGCAGCCTGGAATTCAGGCGGGCGAGCGGCTGAAGTAGGCATCGGGGGAACATGGTAACCATAGTTAGGTTGCTGGCCGGAGGAGCCTGCGGTTCGAGGCCGCTGAGCAGGTGAGGGGCCTCGTGCGCCGTAAGGGTTTGCTCGAGCAGCACCTCCGAGATTCTGGTGAGAGAATTGGTGGGCTAGACCAGTGTTTGGGTCATTGGTACCTGGCGTGTTGGATCGAGGTTGGTATACCGCTGAGGCAGGCTGAAGATTGGCATAATCGGTGGGAGCTTGGTATTGATTGGGCATGAAATAGTTGTTGGCAGAAGCATAGCCACCTGAGTATTGCTGGGACACTTGAGGCTGCTGAGCCGTAAGATGTTGCTGCTGGGAGGGTGGTGGGAAAACCGGCTGGGGGAACGTCGAAGGCGTCGTAGGATACTGTCGGTCGGAGGGGGCAAGACGCTCATTGTTGTTCCCGAAATTGAGGTAGAGGCGGTTGTTGGGATCCATTTTGGCCACAATTGTTTCAGGTCCTCCTTGAATACGTGTCGAGATATATAATGACTTGTCTTGTTGGGTTTCACTGGGGTTGCTTGCGACAAAGAGCGAAGTCGGTAAAGAGCGAGAGGTCAGGCCACCTCCAAGTTTTAGGGTCTAGATTTCTGGTTGCACGTATGCCACCGCGGTCGAGTATCTCGATCCTCTTAGGCTGATCTAATCCGTCTGAAAGTTGTCAAAGACCTTCGTCAAGGTTAAGGGACTTCAAAAAGGGACGAAGATGCCCAATTAGAATTACGGCCCGTGCCGGTTTCTGGCACGCGATAGTGCGCCGCGGTCGATAGAGGGGTATCTCACTAGACCTCTCCTTGGGGATCGTCCTGTCCGCACGAATGAATGAATTGAATCATAGAAAATCTCGGTAATTCGGTTTCCTGACCTGATAGGAAATAAAGGCAGAAAACGAGAGGGAGAGGGGGCGTTTTCAGAATTATAGGAAGTTGTCTGATGGATCCCTAGCCATAAAATGCTACTGGTCGAGGTGATTCCCTAAACAGGAGGGCAGGTGGGTGCGACGAAGCCCCTGAAAACACTAGCGAACAGATGGGGAGGGGGTGCTATCAGTCTTCCGATTAGCCATATGGGGTTTAGTGTGCCAGGTGTCTGGGTGGTTCCTTTTCCAGAATCAAGGGTATTCGTTTGTTCTGTAAGCACTGCCACATGCATAAACCCACAAGCTCATGCATGTAGCCGCTGCAAACCATCCATTATGAAACATGTTTACTTATTATTAGGTACATAACCTACCTAGGTATGCTTAAAGGTTAAAGTTGATAGACCTTAGAAGTCAATTCAACCTTGCGCCATCACGACGTCTCCCTGGTATCATTATACAAGTATTTTATAGATCAGGGTTATATTTTTCGAAAGTGAAATCAAGTAATTCTAAAACCGTACCTAAGTATCTCAGCTATTCATCATACGTAGGTATAACACAGAATATGTGTCATTAGTGCCTTCAGAACTCTTCGAAAAAGCCCTTAAAGGAGGCCAAAGCTATTTTCATTTCAATACCTGGGCAGTATCATCATGTCCTAATCATCAGCCAAACGAATGTTCACTGGATGGTGTAACCAAACCAGGAAATCGGTAAACCCAAACCTTAGGTACCTCCCTACCTACATACATATGTAGGTAGCTGCAAGGTGGGGCAGCTCCGATAGGCGCTACGTAGATCCGGCCGTCGAAATTTTGTACGCCGACAGATAGGTCCCTCACCAAAAGTCACAACCTCAAGGTCTTACCAAGGTCTGACTCTTGGCTCCCTTTGCGGATATAGCCAACGTTCCGACTAGCTCGGCACTTGAAGCTAGCGACTTGCAGATTGTACCGGTTGCCTGTCAAGTACCTCGTGGGCGTGGGCGACAATGGCTGACCCAACGCCGCCTTCAGCTCCAGGAGCTGCGGCTGCGCCAGCGCCAGCTACATCTGTAAGTCACGAATCCTCCAATAACGAGAACCTTGTTCTTACCTGACGACATCGATAGACGGGCGCTGCAGCAAGCACAGCAGCCACATATAAAGCTCCGACTCCCAACCCTGCTTTCCGCATGATGGGAATCCCCGTCCTACCCAGAAAGCTTCCTTCTCGCAATTGGATGATATTCATTGCTTTCACGACTTCTATATCCGCGGCGATAATCTACGACAAGCGTGAGAAGAAGCGCGCCACCGCTAGATGGTCCAGAGCCGTCTCCCGCCTGGCCAAAGAACCCATCTCGAACCCGAATCAGATGCCGCGGAAGCTCACCATCTTCCTCGAGAGCCCGCCCGGTGACGGACTACGAGTTGCACAGGATCACTTCACCGAGTACGTAAAACCGATATTGGCCGCCTCGGGGCTGGACTGGGAGTTTGTACAAGGTAGAAAGGAGGGCGATGTCAGAGCAGCCGTCGCGGAAAGAATACGTAGGACGAGACAGCCGGAAACCGGTACACAAACCCAAGACGAACTTGTGCAAGAGATCAGGAAGAAGAATGGAACCCCTGAATACCACGGTATGCGAGGCGATATTGTAATAGGGAGACATACGTGGAAAGAATATGTGAGGGGACTACATGAAGGCTGGCTAGGACCTCTCACCCCGCCGCAATTACCGGAGCCTGAAGTGCAGAAGGAGCCAGAAGTATCAAAGGTCGAAGGAACGCAGGCACCCGAGGGCGGCGAAGAAAAGAAAGAGGAGACGAAGCCTGAAGAGAAACCGGAAAGGAAACCCGAGAGGCCGCCGCAACCACCCCCGTACAACACGACAAACGACTACCCTACAGCCGCCTTGCCCATGTTAATACCTTCCGAGTTCTCACCATCCGTGCCGATAGGATTCCCGCATATCCTCGGCTTCTCTAACACCTTTATCCGAATACGGCGGTTCTTCAACCGCAGATCCTTGGCCAATGACGTCGGCCGCGAGGTTGCAGCTGTCTGCCTTGCCACGGCGCGCGAATACCGCGAGGACATGGACATGACGCGAAGCGAGCAGCAGACTGCCTTAGAGCACGAGGAGAGAGATTGGGTGAAGTCGGTATGGAAAGAGAAAAAGCCCGAGGAGGGCGAAGAAAAGGAGTCCAGTACCCCGATTGTGCCAGCGGAGAAGATATGGGCAAGTCCCATTGTCCTGGATCCGCGGATAGCTATGCGCATGCGACGCTTCGAGATCCGGCCCGAAGAAGAAGCTCGCGCGAAAAAAATCGTTGTCCCTGAAGAAGAGCTCGAAGGATGGATCAAGGGCAGCCTACGAAGCCTCTACCGTTGGGCTGTCTCGAAACCCGAGCCGAACCCTTCTTGGCCTGATGAATGAGCTTTGGGCTCCACGGACTTACGAATCTCATTACTAAAAAGCGATAACAAATGGTTGTTTTGTAATATTATGTGTATGGAGAAAAAATGTAGTCGTGTGCATTCCGGACAGGCATATGGATTTACCTGTTCAAACAGCATGCCACAACGCATTGGGTCTATAGACAGAACTGGCCAAGTCAAGGGGACCACTGTTCAATGTATCATATTGGCTGGCGAAGTATTGAGATTCGTCTCGCCCATGACCAAAGCCTGCATATAATCGACCACAACTCTACTCCAGAGCATCGATGACTCTGAAGATGCCCTCATATATTGCTTCATGTAGAATTGGCTGCAGCCCTTAGGTCAATATATGTTCACCTCGTCAGACACTCAACCAACGTACCTAGAACGAGGTTGCCCAACTTACTCGCAGTACATCCCCAATGTGATGTAACATTGTCGCTGTCATGTCGGCCGTGGAGTTTTGTGCTAACAAATACGACTTCCCTTCATACATGCGCTCGAGCTTACAAGCCACGCTTAAACCTAAGTTGTAGAGCGAGCTGAGACCCTACCGAGTCAGGATCTCAGGAGTAAATGTAGTATTTTACGACATGTCAATTACAGCACGCGTCAGTCGCCTTCGTCTTCATCCGAGCCATAGTCCACCAAGCCAAGCTTCGGTTTCGGCTTCTCCCGCGAAGGTTTAGCTACTGCTGTTTCAGCTGCTCGTTCCGCGGCTGAAATTTTGGCGCCAGCATCGATCACTTTCTTCGCCTCGGACTCCTTCGACGTCGGGTTTGAAAGTGAGGGTGGCGGCACTGCCGCCGCGTCGACTACCTCCTTCTCGGATTCGCTAGTCCTTCGTCTGACGCCCTTGACGATGCTTTTCGCCTCCTTCTCGCTCCTCTTGCGCTTCTTGCCGACGCCGCCCCACGCGACCGCGCCGCCGTCGTTCGTATCTTCTGCGTCTTCGGTGACCCCTACAGTCTTCTGCGCCTCCCGGAAGCTAGCCAGGCGCTCGGCGGTCTCCCTCTTGATTCGTTCTTCTTCGACCCGTCGCTCGTCGAGCACGCCGTCCAGGAAGTCTATCTCGTCGTCGTCGAGGGCTCGGAATTGGTTGCGTATTTGGTTCTGCTCCTCGAAGGCCGCCTGCTTCGCCGCTATTACCATCAAGTACCTCGTTAGCATCGCATACCCAATCATCTCCATATTCCCCTCAAGAGACAAGGGAGTAAGTGGGTAGGTAGGGTTATGAGGTAGGTAAAAGAAGAAGATCAATTCACACCTTTATTCGCCTGTAGGATATCATACAAGCTCTTGCTGTCCCCGCCGCCTTCGACCTGCGCCCTGCGCGCCTCTTCTCGCCTGCGCTTGTCGGCTTCTAGGTCGCGCTGCACGGCCTCCCACTCGGTGCTCTTCTTGGAAGCTTCCTTGTCCCACTGCGCGCTCTGCGCCTTCGGAGGGGACGCCGAAGCGGGCTGCTGCGGTTCGCTTTGGTCGCTGCCGTCGCCCGCGATCGTGCCACCTGAGACGAAACGAGAGGCCATACCAACGAGTTGCACAATGGGATTTGCTTAGTTTCGCTAGGAAGAGCGTACGCGTAGGTAGGTTACTAGGTACATTAAGTATGTATCAATAAGGTACGGGGTGATACGAGATCTTTGTGTGTGCAAAGCTACCCCTGCACGGAGTATATTATTATCGATAAGCTGGCGACACATACCGTGGACCGTGGTTAGGAAAAAAAGAGGACTGGGAAAAGAAAGATCTACTTGCCTGACCATGACAGTCGGGCATGTGGCATATCAAATTTATTGAATTGAGATAAAAGTTGGTTTGTAACATAGGTAATGTTAAAATGTTTCATGGTCCGATATCAAGCAGCCACCAAAAGCTTAATGTGAGGGAGTCATAGAATTATAAGATACCTAACGCGAGGTTTATGGAAAAGTAAGAGCAGAGTCTTGAAATAAATCATAAGAGTAATGCGTGGAAGTTTGCACGGTTTAACATTTTTAGTCTAGGTTTATTGGTTAAACACAGCAACAAGCCAAATGCCTCAGGCCTCAAACTCGCCTTGCAGTCGCGGTCATCTCCATGACGACGACGACCGGCAATGAAACTTCAAAATAGCCACCTTCACCGAGGCTATGCGTCCGAAATGACTCGGAGTATCAACTCTGCCCGAAACCCTTCCAGTCCGTAAGCCACTATGTTGCCCGACTTTGTAGATCGTGGCACTCATGAATGTAAAAAAAGAAAAGCCCCTTATTGCGAGGTCAAGAACAGGAGAAATGACATAACCGGGATACAATTAAACCCCACGGCTTTAAAGCCGATTGTGGACAAATCTCTCTTTTTCCATCTCCATGGAACAGTGGATGAAACCGGCCATTGAGAATTCTGATAGCCAGGAAAATGCGTTTCTCAAGCTTCAGGTTGGCCATTTCCTCAGTTGTAATGAAAAGAACGCATATTTAGAAGTGACTCCGCCGAAACTTTTGAATCAAAAAGAGAACTGGAAATGCAAAGACAACCGATTTTCGTCTTATTCCTCAATGCTGCCATCCACTGTGCTTGTACCCATTTTCTGCATTGCAGCCAAACCAATAACCAACCAAATCAATCTCCTCGCCTCGCATGACCTCTGATGAAACGGAAACCCCCGAGTGTGAAAGTGTGAAACATGGATATTGGGACCTCGTCTAGGAGCGTCAAGGCTATTCGGCAGGTGGAACAGGACTAGATGGCCGATGGTCCCAATGTCACGTAGATTTCGTGAATCGAATTAACGTAAAAGTCGTGTATATCGTAGAGGGTGCTGAAGCACCAATCCCGGGCCCAATCAGACTAATGAATGCGGATCGCGGTCCGCGGCCTGACGAGAAAGAATCCGTAGCTAGCTCCGGCGAGCAGCAACGGAACGTTGTATCTGAGACGAGGTCTGTTGTGTACAATAGAGTAAAGTCGGGAGGGTAGATGGGCGACTCGACGATGATGCTCCCGTGACAGTCCATCTCCCTTTTTCTGAAAGAAAACGCCAAATTGAGCCGTGACTTTTGCCGCCGCCGCTATAAAAAATGCAATCCGAAATGAAATAAGCCGGAATCTATGGAGAGAAAAAAAAAAAAGAAAAAAAAAAAAAAAACAAGAACCATCTCAGATTGTTAAAACCATTAACGCCACTTATAATTACCGATGCGGAATGAGTCGTACAAGAAAAAGAACATCACATAAGGAGGCAAGGGACAACCACCAGCTGTGGAGGTTTTTATCTGATAGATCGATCAAGTCGAATTCTTTTGTTGTACGTGCGGATACGAATGTCGTCAATTCGATGTCGATACCGATTGTGATCAGAATTACGACCAACAGTAAAACCAATACTGGGCCCGCCGATTTTCTTCCATTTTAGGACATATCCATCATATGCCGAATCCTTCTGTGACGCCGAGGGGTATCTGAATAACAAATTTATGTGCCTGAACATGCCGGGAAACGATGCCGGAGTAGACATTAGTGCGAATAATCTCAAATCGTGAAGCAGACCAAGACGTCATCATCTTGGCCAATCCAATCTGGAGTCGATGATACGCAACAATTCGTATCATGCAAACCACAGGGTAAATCTAACCCATCGCGGGTTGATTATAGCCATGCGACTGGAAGTAAGCGGCCGTCTTGTGCTGGGGCTTGCAATGAGCGCAGGAACACTCAGCGACATTTGGATCCCACGGACCATGGGGATAATGATGTCCAGTCCAGGCCTGGTAATGGGGTCCGTTTCTGGATCCATAGCCGTGGCTAGATGGCTTGAAGTGTCGACTGTAGCCACCGTTCATGGCCTGTGAAAACCACTCGTCATACGCCGAGTTCACTGAAGCAGCCGAATTCAGGTACTCCGGTGTACCATAGCCGGAATCGGGAGGTGTCAATGGAGCTTGAGGCTGAGACCAAGGATTCTGGTACGGGCCCTGCCATGAGCCCTCGCGACCTCGATAAGCAACGGGACCGGTATGTGCCCCCCTGCCGGCCATACCGAGGCGTTCGTGATCGGCGATCTCCTCGTGAGTCCAACCCTGGAACGCTAGAGGGTGATGTTGTTGGGTAGGTTCCGGTAGAGAAGTGATGATGGGGGCCAGCCTCTCGCGCATCTGCTGTTGCTGTTGTTGCATGTGCTGGAATTTCTTGTTCTCCTCCCAATCCTTCCAGCTCTTGAGCCACGCATTGTAGTCTTGGCTCTGATCCAGGTTGACGTACAGGGACCATCCGATCTGGTTCAACCACTCATTTTCCATAGTGTTGAGATCCGACACAGGGATACCGCTAACATCTGACCACGACCGATTTTGAAAGGTGTTGTCATCAAGAAATTTACTACCAAGTAGGAGGGCAACGGTGACCATCTTCCACATTTGACCCTCAATTGGGTTGAACTGTCCAGCTGCATTAAGTAAGTTAACTCTTTTGGCCAGATAGTTCATTCCAAGGAGTATGGTGGTGCTCGGGAGACGCGTCGAAGTGAGCATCTGGCTGACGAATTTTCGAAATGCGCCCGAGACTGTGGATTTGGGGAGAACAACCCGCACGGCCATATCAGCTACATATTCTGCCATCATCTCGGTCTCGTAGTCGAGAACCGCGCAGACGCCACCCGGCATGATGACGGTTGGGTAGTCCGACTCCGTCAAAGATCTCTGGTTGACCTTTGATGGGGGTGTTCTGCTTCTAGCACGTGGAGAGACGGCTCAGTTGTGCGGGATGACCACGGGACAACTGGCTGTAATTCCGAAGGCTGAAGAGACGCGGACAGATGTCAGATGAGGTTGTTTAGAACCTTATTGAGACACCTGAGCCATGAATTGGTTGTCTTGATCCTAGACTAATCCCAGAGAAAATCGATTACGAGTCGGCAAATTGAAGGGGTGATTCTTCGATGCGGGAATGGGCGGAAATCTTTGTACAGGATAGCAAAGTTCGTCGAGGTTGGCGATGATTGATATACGACAAAGATGACTCGTATTTAGGTTGATGGATCCGAAAGGATAATGGTAGAAAAAAGGGTGAAGACCCCTAAGAACTGATGAAATCAGTTAGCAACTCAACAAGAATATTGTGAGGCGCAACAATGGTTCCGACCGAAAGGGGATGTGTCTTTGAAATTGAGATCTGAAAGAGACCCAAGGCAAAGTTATTGTGCAAGTGTTGTGGCGGAAGAGTTTGATGTTTTGACTAGCGTCGCAGGATATAGGCATTCGCTTGTCCAAACGAAGTTGATCAAAAGGTAAACGCGATGTTTGGTCAGGCCGTGCGTTTCCGCGCGTTGAATGGGTTGAATGGATAGTAAATGAACAGTAAATGGTTGTATTGATGTACCCAAATTTGGGTTTGGTCTGATGATGAAAGATTCGTCGGAACTCAAGAGGTGCCAACGCCGTAGAAGTTGTCCAAACTAATAACAAAACGTGGGGGTGATGGGTATTTGAGGATGAGACGACTTACCTAGTGTGAAGGATGTTGACGTGAATAAGGACACATCCAAATAGTCACGACTGGGCTGTTCGCGAAGGAGTGCTGGCGTGCGAGTCCAGTCGAGTCGTACTTAGTCAACCCTCGTTTTGTCTCCGTAGTGGTATGTCTGGTCGTCGCGGAGACTGCGGGTTTCGCTTTGCTCGTTGAAGTCCCGGAAAAAGGAAAGGATCTTCTAAAGTCGATGGCCAGAAGTGCGAGGGTGAGACCAAATCGTTGCTTTGCAGGGCGAGCACCTTCTCCTGCACAACAAAGTTGTGTGGCCCTCTCTTTTTCTTCTCAGCTCCCTAACCTAGCTTGTAAAAACCTGAATCCTTACGTCGACAACTCCGAATCGAGATTTCTGTCGAAGTCGTGCAGTCTGGCAAGGCGGAGGGATTGCGAGGTAAGAAAAGGAAAAAAAAAAGAAAAAGAGGGAGACGGAGGTGAAAGCGGCGAAATGGTGAGGTGGAAGTGTTTGGGAGGTTGAAAGATGGGTGGAGGAGAAATGGAAATGGCAAGTGATGATGTTGATGGAGCCGGCGTAGAAAAAAAAGCGAGAGCCCACACAGCAATGCAGGCCACATCGAATGGCAAATGCTTCTCACACAACCTTAAGGTTAGGTACATAGGTACACAAGCAAGACTTAGGTAGACCTCCACAGGGAACGTTCTAACGGGCCAACCAGCCAACCAAGTTCCATCCATCCCAACGGCCCAAGTGGGCAGTTCTTTGAGGCACTTTGACCGCTATTGATCTTTGTGTGTACACTACTGGCTTGTCTTGGGAGGCAGGTACAAATTACAGCACACAAATCCTGTAAGCGGCGAGCGCGCAGGTTGGAAAAGGCGGGTTTTCACTAAAAGACAGTGGGGATTGAGGGGCAGGGGGGATACCACCTGGGTACGCTATGATTGATTGGTTGCAGGCGGGTCAAGCCTACAATAGGCGGTGGTCCAGGATCCTTTGGGTGGGGTTCGTGGTCTGGGTACGGACTCTAATACGGTTCAGGTAGCTGCTAGAAAAGCGCATCCGCATCCAGTACACGTAGTACTCGGTACACGCGCAGAGCTGCTACGGACTGGACAATCCTACATCTAATTATGTCCGTCTGTACTATCTAACCTAGGTACCTATTCTTATAACTCCTATGCAGCTCCCACTTCCTACGTGTAGTTCTCAAACCAGGACGTGTAGTTTGTCAGCAGGCAAAGCAGGTACCTATCTACGAGTCCACATGTAGGCCCTTTCATATCTGTCCAGGTAAGGTACCCAACCTTCAGTGGATACTACTAGGTAATGTATACCACCGGGGAGAGCTAGTAGCACTCTTGGCCTCTTATTGCATGTATATCCGCTGTAAATTTTGCAGGCCTAAGTCCCTTCCAGTTTAACCCTGTGGGCAAGGCAAGGCCTTCTTAGCGTACAAACACGTTCGAACCCATGGGCCCCATGGGCCGTTCGATCTTTGGCATTGACCACCTTTGTTACAAGGGTGCCTACAATAGACAGCGAAATCCATCGCCGAAGATCAGGGTCCAACCCATTTTTAGTTGCGCTAGATTGCTTAGGTAAGGCCAGGCTTGTCAGGTTACGTGTTGTTTCTCTTGATGGCTGGCAGACGTACTTCGTACAAACTTGAGAGCTCATCCAATATTCCCAATCTTCGAGGAAACAGCTTACTCATATGTACAACATGGACTCACGGATAGGTATTGATATTCATATATGACATATGCGTATGCAATCCATTATACGTAGGTGGGTTTCCCCTTGCCAGACATGGCAGCCTTGCTCTCTTCTCGAGTCTAAGTTGCGAATAAAGGGGGTAAAATGTGGGTACGTAGATACATCATGCACTATCCCCGGAGCCCCCTTTTGCACATGCAATCCTCATTCATTGCATCAGTAAATGATTCGAGACTAGTACATAGTAAAGTCGAGCAGATCCTATGACTCGAACAAAGCACAACGGCTTCCGAAACTAAGCTCAACTTGAATGCGGAAAATATTGTTCGTTTTGAGCCGGTGTTCTTTTAATCAATATTGATTTGGACGATGCCAACCAATCCTCGTTTCGGAGCCATCGTCTCCTTTCTTTCGCTAATGTGTTGCAACCCATCTGGATAAAAGGTCAACCCGTTATGTAGTCGGAACGCAACTGAATCTTCCTTTCACACTAAGAGACCTGGAGCCATACGCGCCTATATTGTTCCAGCACGCACCTGGGGGGCAAGGTAATGCATACCTAGGTAGGTATGAAAACGTTTTTTGTATGAAATTTCAGTTGTAGCGTCATTTCCCAAATAGCATACGTGCCCTCAGCAGAAGGGCAAACGCGCGACTTTGCTTCGTTTCTCTCTACCTTCTCGTCCGCATGATCGGACTCTCAGATATTGATGACACCCAGTCTAATTACCACTGCACAGCCCGGAGATTTGTCAATCTCAACAAAAGAAGTTGAAGTTATGAGGGATACCGACTTGTGGATAGTCGCCCTGATCACCTATATTGATACCTGGTGTCAACTACTATTACGGATAGCTAGGTATTGTACTAGCTTAGGACTAGGGAGTTAACAACACCACGGAGGTATACGTATCGATTTATCGAAACAACCATCCTAGAATTCGACATGGACAACAGAACTAGGTCTCCCTCCCTTCTTCAACCCGAACCTACAACTTCCTCTTACGTAGGTACCTATCCCGTGGTTATAAGTTATCCCGTGGTTATAAGTTATCCCGTGGTTATAAGTTCTTCTGGCGTCCTGCCCGCCTGCCAGTCGTAAAGTTATGCGCCTTGGATATAAGATAAATACGAGGTCCGTAAAATAAAATAGAGAAAGCTCAGCGAAAACTACAATGTACCTAGGTACCACCGACCTAGGTACATATATGTACATAGTCTGCCAATTTTACGACCCATAATCTTGAGCCTATCAGAGTTCAAGAATTCATAAGGAGCACTCCGACTTTAAAGCCACCCCCTGAGTGTCAACCCCCAAGAGTTCCTAAATTTAATCTGGCAATTTTATTACAGGACTTGGATCTTGAGGGATTTTAAACTGAAGCACCGATACCTACCTAGGTAGCATTGTAACTCAAGTCTTATTATTGTCCACTTAACACCTGAAGCGCGAACTCGCATTGCCGGGGCTCGTTGCCAGGCGAGTGCAATTAGCACATTCTCATTCCATCTCTCATACCGCCTTTATTGTTAATAAGCCGCCGTGGGTGAGCTACGAACCCCTTACTTCCTACACGTTCCTCGGCTCATAGACAGTTGCACATTCGTTCTCGCCACTTTGATGCTTTTTGCGCTTTCATGTAACTATATCTGTACAATGACGTTTGGAGATGATCAACAAGCTCTATCAAGTGCGCATCATCCTTCACAAACTCAGCCTCGCTGATGAAGTAATGAAAAGACGCAAGCTACGTTTTGGCTATCGATTTGACTTAAGTTATTGCGTAGAGCAAGGCCTGTCTAGGACAGATCATGAGACGGATCATTTGCCTAGCGTCTAGGAAAACTTTGGTTTACTATGGATATCCACTTGGACCCCTACGTAGGGGCACTCTTTGAATTAGTTGCTGGACTGGCTTGACAGGCGACGGCACATAACAACACTTCCAGTGATGAGTATCTAGACCTTCGCAGGATCGCCCCAACTGTTCGCTGATGGTTACATGCAACAAACAGTCAAGCAGTTAAGGTAAAGGTAGAAGTCGAAGGCCTATCTACCTTCCATCAACCGCCAGCCTGTACATACTACATAGCATCACAAGCTGAGATGTCCCACGCATATTTTGTTGAGTGGGTGCGTCCCAACACCCACTCAGGTGCTCGGCTCAGTGGGTGCGTTGTACGTGGATCATGTCGTTCGAAAAGAAACAGTGTTGCCTCTTGACGCTCCACAGAATGGTTAAGGGACTTGAAGAAATGTCTATTGTCTCTCTTTAACCCCTCTTTTGTTTTCTAGCCGAAGAAATTTTCTTCTTCTCTTCCACGAATCCGTCTCTGCAGTAGCGGCGTCTTCGATTCTGACAATGAGCGGGTCGGCGGGCAAATTCGCATGCGCACACTATGTAGAAGCTCCGTGGCATCGGTCTTGAGGAAAAGGTCCATATTGGACCGCGTCAGATCCAACCCTCTACTCTACTTTACATATGCACGCGAGCATTTACGTACTATTTGGAGTATTGTTTTAACAATCAACCACGCTACACTAGTCCTGAAGGAAGAGAACCTAGGTTGAACAAAGTATTTTGACAGGCAGACTCGCAGACAGATTGTGCAACAGTCAGAACACACTCCATCATAAGAGTCTACGACCGAAAACTCCGTGTATACAAGGTAGTATCTGGTACTTGGTGTCGTGCATCAAATTTCATATTGAGGTTAGACAGCTAGGTCAATTCGCTCAAGCACTTAATATCCCAATCACCTTCCCCTACCTTCTTCCAGGTTCGGGGAGGCATCAGAATGGGTAATATCATATCATCATATCAAGATAATCATCAGGCATCTTACGTATACCAGTATCGCAGTTGAGCTATCTTCAACCGGACATGGCTTTCCTCCCAATTTGAATTGGCCCTGCATAAGACGATGGTTTGAGACAAGTAACCGAGGAATGCCATACATATGGAATGGAGCAACAGACGAGAACACTTCTAGCGGTGTGGCCAGAACTTGGAATTTGAGTGGAAGCCTTTGAACAACCCCTCACGATCAGCCTCCGCACCAACAGACCTAACGCCTAACGACGTATGTGGTAGCGTAGTTGCAGTTGCAGTCTGCAGGCCGTAGCATCCAGAATCGATTCTGGACGGATACTCTCGCGATCGGGGAAAAACGCAGGCACCGAGCCCCCAGGCTTCCCCAACCGAAGGTCCACCTACCCACGCTGCAAGCCTAGTATTTGTGGCTGCACGCCGAAATGCCAATGTCCACACACAATCGATTGTTCTGTCACGATCCACTCCGCTCGTAGCGATTCCTTGGGAAGAGGAGTATGCGGCACAGCGCCTATTTTCCACGCCTCCCATGAAGGATAAGAAAGCGCCCACTACCTTATTCGCCCGTGTCCTCCGGGTCTGACGTGACCCCCATCGCTAGCGATCCGAATGATGTGTGTACGCCCAGTAAAATCTTACATGGTAGTTCCCCACTGAGTCACTGATTTGTATCGCCACTTGCGGAATACCAGTCAGCCAGGCAGCCAGGCAGCCAGTCGGCGCCCGATAGGCACGATGGTTGTGCCGACCTTGGTCCGTATTGATGGATCACTACATTCCCAGTCCCAAACGGGTGGTACGCCTTTGGACCCGGCCGCTCTGGCGGATCTTCCAGAACGAGTCAGATGTCTGCTCAGTCTTTGCGCCTCTCTGTAAGCCATCGTGGGCCAGATTCAAGCCAGCAGCATCAGAACCTTACCAACCCGCCCACTACGGAAAAATTGACACGAGTACTCAATACGAGGAACCACGCAATTCCAT
Organism: Hypoxylon sp. FL1150; assembly: GCA_022495205.1. Lineage (NCBI taxonomy): Eukaryota > Fungi > Ascomycota > Sordariomycetes > Xylariales > Hypoxylaceae > Hypoxylon > Hypoxylon sp. FL1150. The sequence goes on along the minus strand of MU376264.1, from coordinate 84,873 downwards.
TGTCTCGGGAACATGGAAGGGAACTCCGCTCGGTGGGAACCCCTTCAGTTACTGTCAAATACACAATATTGTTCGGCGGCCAGATGCGGTTGTGCCGGGTCAAAGCTACAGAGTAAAGAGCTTGCATTAGCGTCTCGCGAAAGCCCTCGCCTCGCGGTCAACACACTCGAAAAAAAAAATAATAAAAAAAAAAAAAACTGCACCCCGAACAAGGCGAAGCAACTCCGCACAACGTGCTTCAAATATTATTCACTAATCCCTAGAGTGTCATTCGGTCCTACAACACGCGGCAAGGACCTTCCACATTCCACAGCATATGGGGTAGGTAACAAAGCAAGTTTCTGTTACCTAGGATGTAGTTAAAGTAACTTCTTTGATCTGTGCCATTTGGCGTGTCTATTTTCCGCGACAGGATGCATTTGTATATTGACGCCTCCCTTACTCCAATGAAAGTCCTAACTTTAGGTATGACATAAGCAACTCCTGCAGTTTGCGACACTGTACGGAATAAAATCTAAGGGATAGGGCACCTGGCAGTCGAGACAGAGACAAGACAGAACTAAGTCGCTTCATTGAATGGAATTAGATTTTGTGCTTCAGAGAGAACCTTGGAATCCTATCACAATGCGTACACGGAATAGAAATCCCAGGAGGGATGCGGGGATCTATCGCATCATCACTCATCAAATCCTTTGAGCTTTGCTGAAGCGCAGATCGGACGCGGCGGGTTGATCGCCTGTAGGCTCTTGCGCTATGTGCTCATACGCTCATACGGCACACGCGCTACTCGTTTCTATTCCCGATTTGAAAACCCCGTCACCGATGCCCATATTAGCAAGAATCATCCACTAACCTTAACAACTAATGACGTCGAAATTGGTTGAAGCCACTTTCACCATCCTACATAATTATTTTCGAAGGAAAAAAATTAGAACCTGTCTCATTTCCAAAGAGACATGGAAAACGGATCAGGGCATATTGATGGTTGGTTGTGTATCTCCTCTGCTCCTCCGGAATATATGGGTACATCCGCTCGGTCCAAACCTTACCATGATGCAATGATACCCGAGCGAATCCCAAATACCCACCCGCGTGGGAGAAAGCTGGGTATGGATAGCGGAGAACAGTCCTTCCACCAGATTTTTACGTTCGTTGCTGGGATATTTGAAAATTTCGTTCCGAACGCGCATTATCGTTTTCTTCGGCTTTTGTCAAAGCGAGCTTCCGGATGAAGACAATCGGGTGACATATCGTGTTAGGTACGTACATCATAAGATTTCGGATATGCGCGGCTGTAAGATAATAAAGAGCACTACAAGCCTCTTGCCTTGCCAGCGTATATCCGTAGGGTATCCATATCTGACCGTTCCTTAAGAGTATGGCGAGAATTATCTATCAATTCGAAGGAAACCCTCGCCCTGTATCTCGTATACAGAGCAGTTCCATCTCATTTAACCCGCCAAGCTTCCAATTTCATTCGCAACTCTCTTTAACCCTAAACATGAATAGGCTACCAATATCAATTGAAATAAATATCCTATTTTATTTTCACTTTGGCTTGAAAAGGAATTGCAATCACCTCAAGAAAAATGCAATAGTGATTTTTTTGGTGCATTTGGATTCGACTTAAATAATAACTATCTTCAATTTCATTGTCATGTATAAGGGTAATTGCAACTGATTTCGCATTGCTTCTAGCATCTTAATTATCATGAAGATAAAATCTATACCCATTTTTATAAAATATCAAAGGTCTTACTTTGAGACATCACTAATAATCCTATTATCATTTTGCTCGACTTATCCTTGGGCTTGATTTCATATATTTTGGTGACGTTCAAGTTTAACTAGACGTTGAATCTAGACGTCCCGGCCCCGTCATAGTTTATTATGACATTATGTACTCTTGGTACATGATAATAAGTAGAATATGCGGCTAGAAACTTCCGACGATAGTTACCGTAGTTCTTTATGACGTGTGACTACCAGGGTATTGAAAGCATACAATCTCCCCTTTTCCGTAAAGAAATTGAAATAGCATCATGAGTACTGATTAGTATATTACCGAATGGCTAGTAATTAGAATCACTGATTCCACGTTGTTAAATTTTACTTGGAGAATTAGTAAAATGTCTAGATTTATCTTTCCGATATCTAATTTCTTAGATATGAATAGGTTTCGATGAAGATTGAAAATAGAATTAGGAGGAAAATTACTTATAGTTGCTCCACGTGGAAGACCCCCACGACATTTAACTAAATTGAGAAGTATCGATCAATGAGCAGTGTAATGCTTAGAGTCTTTGGCTTCAAGTACGTATGAAGTGAACTTATTCTTACTGATAGACAATCTTAGCTTACATGGAATCCCCATGAACTAGTGCGTTTTAACTATGATACGCCTAGAATCCACAGCCTAATTTTTCCTAGGTCTCAACAGCTTCTTGGTCCGGTTTTATTTGGATTACATAGGGATTTCTTGCTAGTGAATTATTACCTATGGGATTTTCACATCCACCTCATTATCTTAGAGGAGCATGACGAGAAGATCTAGCTAGCATACACACAACGAGTCTAAGGTGCTATATCGGGTGCACTTGCTGCTAAAACGAAACTAAAAGGGATCTAGTCGTAACAATACATGTCAGGTTTACTTGCTGGACTTATTTTACACGACCGTATGGTTCATCGGAAACTCAGGGTCCCAGGAAGCTCTTAGCCTCATACCCCAACACCTCTCATCAAATGTTCCGAAGCTTGATATCTTACCACGAACCAGGGAGAGACACGACCTTTTCTCTCGAAGTGCGCAGCGCGACGAACATCGAAAACGAACTGCCATCAAAGTCAAACCGACAACGCGGCATTAGAACCCTGCCGTTCTCGCCAGATACATCTAAGTCGATATCGAGGAAATTCTGCCAACATGACTCTATAGCTCGTTTTATAAGCCGCTCTGATGAACCTGTCTTCACTCGAGCTGAACGCCAAGTGCAATCATTGGACGAATAGGGACACATCACATAACGTAAGTGATGATTCTTTCAAGATGATATATCTTCAAGCTTATGGGGAAATCCGTGGTTTACAACTGTCGATCGACGAATGCTCGGGATATGGGTCTCGCTTTGATAATCACTCATTTTCCACATACGGGGCAGACGGACGCCATACTATTTAGGTGCCCTGCATATATCGAAGAGAAGGATATGAAGCGACTCCGTCACTCGAATGTAGAGGTTAACCATCCCATACTTCTTCCTGGTATCTTCGCAGAACTAGAAAGAGATCAGCATATCATCATCGTTGAGAAGTACATGGACGACCTCGAGGCGAAAATGTTTGAGCGGGACTACCAGCCCTCTATTGAGCAACGAATACACGTTTCCAGTAGTGAGAATCGGAAGGGGGGTGAAAGGTCAAAATGGTTTGACACAGCTTATCTGAGGGACAGCCTCATTACTTGGAATGCCAAGCTATCCAAGATGCCAAACCATATAGATGAGCTAAGAGAAAAGCGTATCAAACCAAGCGAAGATCTTCTCATGGGTAACTACGACTTTCAATATGCGGACTACGGGAATGAGACAGCGCCCAGTATGCTAGTTAACCGAATAAGCATGTAAAGCTTGCCGGTCGAAAAATCAAATTTTCGCCGAAAAACGTAGAGTTGAGAGTACCGAATGGCCCAAACATGAAAAGAGGAGGATTGGAGCAGAAATGAACGACCGTCTCCAGGCTATTATACAAGAGCATAAGGATAAACTTCGAAAATGGACTATGCGGATTGACTGAATGGCACTGCCTACGCAATGGGTTTGCTCAATCTCAATTCTGTTTTCTCATTTACGAGAATATTAAGATAGAATATGGTCCCATGAGGACACGAATGTCGAGATTGCGCTTTCAATAAGGAAATACTCAGCTTGTGCGGTGAATATTGTTCCAGTCAATTTCTAGCAAAGAAGGATGGTGGGAACTGAAAAGCGCCAATGCCAGGAACCAGGGGCAAATAGACAGGGCCTAAATTTAAATGTGAAATAACATAAACATCGGCCCCGACTAACCTTTACACACCTCTTTATCCCCCTCTTAGTAGTAGAGGGCTTCTATGTTGGATTTAGGCCTCCAAGTGGTAACTACCACGGTCTGTGTGTTAGAGAGGTATTTGACTTGCTAGTTCTGAATACTTTAACTTGTCATTTTGGATGATTGAGTTTGATACGCTAAAAGTCTGCTGATAATAATGGGCAAATTGCAACCTAACGTTCACTAGCACAACTGCAACTAGAGAAACTTCACCTCAAGGCGTCCTCTAACTATATCCGGTATGGGAAGCATGTGGTCAACTAAGGCAATCGAGGTTTTCAAGAATGCTTTATAGAGATTACTTACCTAGATGTGATGTTTGCGTACTTTTATTATATTGAATATCGCCCGCGTGTTAGCTGTGTAACAGGATATGCGTCTGCATGTTTTAGGAATACACCCACTTTATACACGTTTACAGCCATGCTTCAGCTGGAAAACTCCGATTCAGATGACCGTGCTGCGTCGGTTTAAGATGTGTTCTTATAGTAGAGGTAAGAATTACTTATGATAACTTTGCGCTAGCACGGTATAAGTCGCGATATCCACGTCAGCTTACCATACCCCATACCTAGGTAATTACAATTATCTTTGAACAACAAGCAATATTATATGAGAATAAATTGAATTTGACTGAGTTAGTTGTTAGATTATATATATATTAGAGACTTGGCTAAGTACCTAGGCACCTAACGTAAGATTTGAAACTTGAAAATCTGGAATTAGGTAGATTAGAGGAACGAGACGTTGACGATCTCACACTCCGGTAAGATAACTCTTAAGGTATAAGTGCGGTTTATTCCAGTTTTATTCCCACACTTGCTGATGCCAGAAAGCTATAAGAACGAGTCAAACGGCGAACAAATTGCATCTCTCACATCATAACGCCTATTTCCGAATGTAAAGGCCGTAAGTATCGGCAGGATAGAAATGACCATTACTAAGCGGAGCTGCTAGTTGCCGATGCAATACGGTTATTATACTGGAATGTGCTTGGTGGACGCGGTGGAGACGGTTAGTCGATTGCGTCATTGTTCCCAAGGTTCTCAGTAAGTAGAAAAGCGAACGGGAGGGAGCACGTTATCGAGCATGTAACCGCATTTAGCAATTACCGATACGTCGATAAATATCCCGTGTTCCCCTCTATTACCCCCTCATGCCCATGTCTCGTGCAATTCGCAGTTTTGCAGCCATTGCTTCAAGAAACCAACTACAGCACGCGAGACATATAGCAACAATGCCCGTCGTTAAATCCGCATATGACCCCAAGGACATGCAGTTTCGCCACCTTGGCCCAACGGGTCTCAAGGTGAGCGTGCTGTCTCTGGGCGGATGGTTGACGTATGGAGGTACCGAGAAGGGCGAAATCGTCAAGAAGTGTCTTGAGACTGCCTGGAGCCATGGCATCAACACCTTCGACACGGCCGAGGCCTATGCCGCCGGAGAGTCCGAGGTCGAGATGGGACAGGCATTGAAGGAGCTCGGATGGCCCCGTGATGAATACGTCCTCACCACCAAGATCTTTTTCGGCACAAACCGAAAGGAGCCCAACACCCGCGGGTTGAGCAGAAAGCACATCGTGGAGGGGTTGAAGAGCTCGCTTGAGCGCTTGCAGCAACCATACGTCGATATCGTGTTTGCACACCGCCCTGATTATGCTACCCCGATGAGAGAAATCGTCGAGGCCTTCACCCAGGTCATCCGAAATCTCAACCTGGCCTACTACTGGGGAACTTCCGAGTGGAGTGCCGCCCAGATCATGGAGGCAACCCAAATCGCCGAGCGGTACAACCTTATCGCTCCGGTCGTCGAGCAGCCTCAATACAACGCTTTCCACCGCGAGAGATTCGAGGTCGAGTACGCACCGCTCTTCGATCAGTTCAAATACGGCACCACCATCTGGTCTCCGCTGGCCTCCGGTCTCCTGACTGGCAAGTACAACAACGGCATCCCCGAAGGATCGCGGTTCTCCAAGCACGGCGACTTCTTCGACTCGACCATCAAGTCGCTACAGTCGGAGGAGGGCAAAGCCAAGATCGAGAAGGTCAAGAAGCTAACGGCAATCGCCGAACGTCTTGGCGGAACGACTGCGTCACTGGCCCTGGCGTGGACTCTCAAGAACCCGAATGTTAGCACAGTCATATTGGGCGCTACCAAGGTCGAGCAGATCGAGGACAATGTCAAGGCTCTTAAGTTGGTCGAGAAGTTGACCCCGGATGTGATGGAGGAGATTGAGAAGATTCTTGACAATGCTCCTGCTCAACCAAATAAGTTCGGACGTGAGAGATAAGTCAGGTGGTAGTGGTTAAGAATGTGAAGAGAAGCTTAATGCGCCGCGCTGGAGATTTACCCCGGGACCGCGCTCAAAAGCATAGATCTAACATGACCATATAAAATGAATCAATTATCCCATGAACTTAACACTGCCTGAATATCTTTGACGTGACGCTGTTTGGATCTAAGATTCAAGTAGACGACGAACTAACTTATACGAAGGAAGGTGATTAATCTATTAGATACCCAAACTTGTGCTTTCAGACGGCCCCCTTGAACTAAAAGGGGGCGATAAATCACGATACCATATTAAGCCTTGGGCAGGGAAGCCTTCGGTGTAACGTCATACGGCAACCCTTTCTGTGAACCACATCTTCTCTTTCCTCTCCTGATTAACCGCCATGCCCTTTCTCGCGACCGCGAATTCTCTCGACACGACGATACTACCCGACCCCCCGGGCGATTGCTTATACCCATCAAGTGCACCCTGGATCAGAGTAGACTGATCGCTCGCAATTGAGCTGCTCCTGGGCAACGATGGAGGGTGAGTGCCCCTCTCCTGACACATCCCGATAATACCGCCCAGCTGCCCGTTTTCGGGCGCGTAGTTGTCGGTGCTCCTGGTGGCCTTTGTAAACGGCGCGCTCGAGCCAATCCTAGCCGCTGCTTTGCGGAAAAATGGCTGGATGATCGGGAGGTTGGTAACGACGATCGCGACGAACGTCTCACGGCATGCCCACTCACTTCCCGTTACGGCGCCATCGGCTCCTGCCTAGAAAGAAAAGGGGTTGTCAGGTCTAAGGACGCCACACAATCCCGGCCAAGAAAATCAGCCGCCGTGATGGGTTGGTGATACATACCTGTAAGATTGAGACGCCACGTGCTATGCTCGCCACCATCACGAAGATGGCGCCACTGAACAGCACCATCAGTGATATCTTGCGCCGTAAGCCAATATTAGCCACCCAGAGGAGCTTGTCTCAGAGTTAGCGGCGCGCTCGGGGTGTATGGTAAGGACAAAAATTACCGGCAAGGGGATTGACAGCAAGTATGCATCCGTGATGAGATTCGGTATTAAAACCACGAATACGCGGAACGTGGAGCTTGCGGGAAGACAGAGGTCTGTTCGATTCATCGACGTTAGGTCTCGACTATGCTTTGGGCGTAACCACTACTCACCGCCGGGATTAGGATTGATCTGCCAGTACTTGGGCATAGGCTGGCATGCAACAAGAAGCGACAGAGCGACGAAGAGATAAGTCACACCTAGAAGGACATACGCAATCTGAACGCGCAGTCTCAAGTGCATCAACATCAAGCCGGACCTATTATCAATTGATATCTCAGCCCATTCCTTGAACGCCAGGAAGGGGTACTTACGTCAGCCGTCCGTAGAACACTGCTACACAGACCTTGGATGCCCAGAGGATGAAAGCATAGAAGGACCAGGCGATCAGCTGTATATTTGATCCCCATTGACGGTTGAAATACTCCGTCGAGTTGGGATCAAGCGTTGCCCGCTCTCCGTCTGTCATGTAGCTGTTCGTAAGTCCGCCAAACGTCGCCGCGACGACATGCACGGCAAGCGTTTTCAACGTGAGGACGACCTATACTCATAGAAGCTTTAGTAACGATCCATTAGGGAACTAGGCTGGGTGATCATGGACGGCGAAAACGAGCGGCTCACCCCAGTCAGCGGCATCAGATAATCGTCAAGCTGCCAATTCGAAGGTCCGACTTGGATCCATCGCGCCCACATCCGGATGAAGATAATCACGAGGCCTAGGCCCATGTAAATGAAAGCTTCGCTCTGGGCCATTTGTGATGCAGGGTCACAATAGATACCGGCGAGGACGGTCAAAGGGGACTATCCATAATCGTCCCGATGGGTAAGTTGTGGGGAAACGGAGGTGGGGAGGGCTCGGGAGAATGGCGCATTCTTAAGGGAGCCACACAACGAGGAGGATCTCGGGACTCATCACTTGGCCCTTGAAAATAAGTGGCTCATGCGGTCTTACTAAGTCTTCAGGGCCATGCTTGATCTCGTCCTACACGGAATGTGACGAGGCAGATTTGGTATCGAAACAACACAAGCGACCGAGAAAATTTTCGGAATACCAATTTCGACAAGACCCCTATGATGTCGTGAGACGGTGCTAGTAGACTTTCTTGAGAGTCCTATTGGGTCGTTGGGCGCCACTTGAGCCACGATGATAGGTAGCTGCGGCTGCTTGCAGGGCTGTGGCAGCTCGGTGTTTGTAGATGTGGTGGGCAATAAGAAAGAGGCCCGAAGACTCGAGAGTATTGATCAAATCTACCTCATTCCACGTAGCGTAGCCAATATGGTCCCTACCCGATCACTATCCGAATTCGCTAGCGGCCGTACTCAAGTGGTAGGGCACATGGCGGGACTCGTAATGGTAGAACGCCACCTAAGCAGGTAACACAACAACGTGACCCCCGTATCTAATATCGTGTCTCCATGACCGCTCTTCAAACGTCGTAAGTAATAATACAGGTAGCATATCTAGATGGTATCACAGGTAGTCTATGTCTAAGCTGTCTATAGTTTTAAGGCTGAGCCGGCGTAGTGTTTGGCTTGAAGAATCCACTTGGTCCGTACCAGGTGCCGTTTATGTATGAGTTCCAGTAGACGTATGGCTACACGATTGTTAGATGGGTAACACATGAACATCCACGGAGTAACTTACGAAAAAGTCCTTCTTTAAGTGATAGTATAGTCGGCTTGGTGTCTCTTGTCCTCCGAGTATGTTCGCAAAAGTCTCCTTGGGCACTCCGCCGTACTTGAACTCGCAGAGCATGAGTTCATTGTGGCCAGTTAAGAGCGGACAGCTTGCGTAACCGTCATACACGGCCTTTGGCTGTGCACCCTTCATGACCGCAAGTAGGTTGTCAATCAGGACGGGGGTCTGCGATGTAATGGCCGCAGCGGTCTTGCTGTTGGGAAGGCTGGATGCGTCACCAAGAGAGAAAATGTTCTTATACTTGGTGTGCTGAGTCGTAGACTTATCAACATCGACCCAACCACCCGCATCGGCTATGATAAAGATCAGGTTGGCCGTTAAACTCTATCGAACATAATATGAATATGAATAGACTTACCAATCGGCGATTTAGCAACCCAATCCCACGGCTTTTGCGGCGGTACGACATCTATCGAGGCATAGAGTTAGCAACTATCGCGTAACACCAAAATATCAAGATCATGGAAAGGGTGAACCCCTGTGAGGGTACTCACGAAGGAAACCGAATTCTTTTTCGACGAGTGCCCCGTTAGCACCATCTGCTAGTTTCTTGAATGTTGCCACCTTGTTCTTCGGGTCTACTTTAACGAGGTTATGCTGGAAAAGACCCTCGACGTTGCGCTCCTTGCGCAACTGCTCCAACGCCTGAGAATACTTGGGAACGGCGAACATAGCTATATCATGGTTAACACGAGCTAGCTTTTCTGAGGGCTACATGGGTGATTTTACCAGGGGCGCCAGTTGCAAAGGTGATATCGATGTTGTCTCGCACCCCGTCGCGCTTCCACTGAGAAAGGGCCATCCACATGATCTTCTGGGGAGCGCCAGCACATTTAATGATACCGGCAGGCTGGGTGAAGATGGCCGGTCCCTTCTTGAAAGCCTGCACATTCTCCCACACCTGCTCAACCGTCTTCTCCGAGTAGATAGAGGAAACCTGACTGGCGGGATCCTGTAGAGCTTGCTCGAGGCCCGAGACACCAGTAAAGTTGGTCTCAAGACCCGGAGCAACAATGAGGTAGTCATATGATACATCAACGCCGTCTGATGTCTTGATGGCGTTGTTCTCCGGATCAAAACTAGATACTCGAAGAGGGTAGTGCCTCACACCTTCGGGAATGACCTCGAACATCGACCTATGCATGTTCTCCAGGGAGCTAAGGCCCGAGCCTACAAGAGTCCATCCCGGCTATGCAACGTTAATCACCGAAAACGATACTGTCGAAGGACACTCACCTGATAGTGATGTGTTTGGGCCGGGTCGAGGATGGCGATATCCTTAGTCTCGAACTGCGCATTGCGCTGCAACTGAGCGGCAACGGTCACGCCAGCAGTACCTCCACCAACGATCACGACGCGATGGTGAGCCTTGGCCGGTATGGAGGTCGCGTAGGTCCTTGCGATGTGTCTGATCGGAGCTCTGACGAGCGGACGAAGTACGGCAATTCCCGCCATGTCTCAGATCAGGCTCGTCAAATCGGACCTATGATTGGACAATGCAGGATCAAGAATCGGGCGCGCACATACAAGATGCTGATTTGTAACAAGTTTTATTCCGCGATGCTGATTAGGGGTGGAAGCCAGTCACGTGAAAGCACGCAATTCTAGTTTCATCACTTACTTCCTAAAAGGGTAATACGAATAGTGGGGAATACGGCGCTACCTAGGTACCTAGGTACCTTACGATGCTGTCTTAGCCTCAACACTGGGCGCTAGTTCTCCACCTCTATCCTCCTAAATGCAATGCAGCTCTTACAAAACCCATCAGTTGAAATTGGTGATGGGGAGTCTATCAATCAATACATGCTCTTATTGAATTTACTTACTTAACGAGGGAGGCACGCAATTCAGGGGCCAGACCATATGCTACTACTGTATATATCACGGCTTTAAGAATAGGGAAACGCGGCTAGTTATTAAATCATCGTTATATTCACTACTAGTATGGAAATACCATGCTACTAAGCTTGCTAGATTCAGCACCGCCTAGAGTATCGTCGCCGGACGGAATTCCGTTTGTCGACTTGGTGTTTCGGGGGTGAAAGAGCTGCGATAGAAAAGGCAAGGCTGCGCGAAAAGTAAAAATCGTTCGTGTGTGAAGATGTCTCGATCTAGACAGTTTCCGAAAGGCCACAACATCTAAGCATCTGTTGCCGGATGCCATCGACTTGAGTCTGCTCTTCACTCAGACTATTGTCGAATTTCGTTGTCGAGGAGCGTAGGCCGAGAAAGATACTCCCAGGTTTTAAGTCTCACTAACTCTCAATTGATGGTCGCTAGCAATAGAAGAGATGGCGTTTTTCTGGAAACGCGGACAACCAAGCGGGCGAATCTTCCTTAGTCGGCGGGTAGAAGGCAAGCGCGAGATTCTGACAGTGGTTTCATACAGATCGAGAAGAGGTGGGGATGTAGTCGGGGCCATATTGACCCAGTCATCGCCTGAAAAATCATTGTCAAACTTTTAGTTTCTTCTTGGATGATGAATAGATTGACGTGTTTGCGAATGACTTACCACAATCACCAGCAGCCTCTAAGTAGACGTGAGGATATAAGAAGGGTTCAGAGTTGGAAATAGCTTGAGGTAGAGCTCGCCCGAAGCTAGGATGAAGCAGAATATCATCGATAGAAAAGGCTGAAGTCGTCGATTGAAGAAGCTGAGGTTATCAACAGAAAAGAGTAGAAGCCATCGAGAAGAGAAGCAGAAGCCATCGAGAAGAGAAGCAGAAGCCATCGAGAAGAGAAGCAGAAGCCATCGAGAAGAGAAGCAGAAGCTATCGAATGGAAAAGCAAGAGCTGTCGAAAGGGAAAGCTAGTGTAAAACCTCACTGGGGATCCAGAGGAACATGTGGGATCTCGTCAAAAGGACGGGAGCTGGAAGTCGTATGTACAGGAGTTGGATATCACACCTAGGTGTGAGAGCCGGACCGAGGGTGAAATCTGTCACAGCTGGCCGAACGTCCAGGTGTTAGAGTTCGCCATCTTATCTGCCACTCTCTTCTGGGCCGCTTCGTAATCTTCGTCGCATGGGTCGGCGCCCCAGATCGTTACCACATGCCTTAATAGCTCTCCCTCGTTCCCGACGGTGCCCAGCACAAGACTTCCTCGACGCCCGGCCTGGAGTATGTCCCATGCCCGTGAGGCTTGGCCGATGTGGGACGCAAAGCGCCATTCAATCCACCCAGAATTTGCGTCTGTAGCATGGGTGATGACCGCATCATCCCCCCTATAAAAATTGGCTCGGAACAATCGGTCTAGGGTCGGACCGTTCACAACTGCGCCGGGGCCCGCGATGTGAATAACGCGAGATTTGTCCGACACTTCTTGCGCAGCGGTCTGGAATTTGTTGTGATTAATGTCCAGCACGTAATTGCCGAACTTGAAAGTTGTTTTGACGAGATCCAGAAATCGCTCTACATCAGTCTCCTTCCAGAAAGTCAGCTTAGCAGCGCTCGTCGTGTGTCCTTCCTTGGGCCTGGCAATACTAAAATTCCAGATCTTGCCTGCGCCTCTGATCTTGCTGAGAAATTCGCGCTCTGTTACCTGAGGAGGTAGGCCCTCGATCCAAAGGCAACAATTTTTATTGTCTGGCATTGGAGGGACCTGGGGCGTATTACCGTGGTATCCAGGGTTTCCAGCAGGCGCAGCCATCTTGATGGTTGATATATAGGAGCGAGTTCTCGGTCTAGCGTGGTTGAGAGGTGTCGGAGAATGTTGAGTTGTAGAGACTCAACAATCTGTCGTACTAAGGTCCTTGCGTTGGACTGCTTGGAGTCGTAGGTGGAAACCGAGAGATGAGATGGCTTGAGGAATATAATCGAAGCAGACCGGGACTCCGAGAGTGGGAGGGAGTAGACAGATGAATGGTGATTTTACCACTAGGAGAAATTGAGTAGGCTTTGGGCTGGAAAGGCTCTGGGTTGGAAAGGCTCTGGGCTGGAAAGGCACTGGGTTGAGAAGGATATGGATTGAGAAGGCTCTGGATTGAGAAGGCTCTGGATTGAGAGAGCTCTCAGGTGAAGAGGCTCTTGGTTGAAGAATCTACCTAGGTAGGTATGTATACCTGAAAGTTAGGTAGGTATCCGAACGAGGCTTGATTGGTAGGTTTATCGGATGCGATAGTATATTGGAAATATGATGGGACCTGCAGCCGAAGGAGAGGGAAGAGGTTGAAGAACAAGTATCGAGACGTCTGTAGGACTTGTGTGAAAGAATGATGTTGCAAAGTGGGCGTTGTGAATTCGTGGATCGTTGGGAGAGAACGGTCTTATATAGAAAATAATGCTGCACTTGCCAAACGCGCTAAAATACAATGGGATGGACGAGAAGGCAAGTGACTAACGAATAATGCCAGTAATGCCCTGCTTTCACCTTTGGGAACGCTGCACGACCCCCCTGAACGTCCGTGCTCTCCGGAAAAAAAAAAAAAAAAACAGTCCTGTGACGTAGATGTTAGTTGTTTAGACGATATAACAGGGGTAGAATCTTTGGGATACTAAGGCCCACTGGGGTGGTTGCCAGTGTATCCTTAAATAGCGAATATCAATGGACTGTATGAGATGCTAACGACCAACGAAAGATCTTTCTAGAGGCCCAGCAAACTACCTCTACCCACAATTCCCCAACGTGACTGACTACCACAAGACCTCCCGCCCTCTTCTTCTACACGTCACTATCCTAGAAATCTTCAAGCACTATATGGTTGTCTTCGTGTTTCACAGGCTTTCACTGCCTGCCTTACGTGTAGGTAAAATCGTTGGTACAGTAGCAAGTTACCAGGGGGCAGCTCGAAAGGCGCTAGAATACCGACGAATTAGCTGGACTTGGAGCTGGAGGCCAATTATATCGAGCTTTTGAGTACCTGTAGGTAGGTAGGTACCTAGGTACTATAACAAAATATCGTGTCTTATCGTCCGAAAGGCCTAAGTCCTCTAGGCGCACACTCATTCACGCTTTCCCCAAGCATACCTAACCTATGTAGTACCTATTCTGAATCCCCTATTGCATAGCGATTCCGTCCATTGTAGCCCTTCCAAATAGCCTGATTTGTTTTCGTAGCCCTGCTCTTTAGGGCAGGAAAATGTTAAGTCACGCGTGACAAATCTGTCATAGGTACATATCTAATTACCTTTACCTGATAGCCGACTGGAAGCCAACCACTGAAGTATCTGGCTTATAGGCACTGTCTAGGTTTGCAACAAAGCGATAACGATATACTCACACGGCTCCCACCGGGAGACGATGTACCTAGTAATTCATCCCATAACTATGCTCCGCTTATCCTTGATAGATCAAAATCCCCAAGCATTGGCTTGCTAATGGTGGACACTAGTTAGGTGGATATTGAAATTCACTCACCAGGGAATGATTCCAATCTAGACGATTATCCAATACTACCCATTACCATGGCTTGCCCATTTGATCTGCCCATTGTACCTGCGTGCTAAGAAGATTAATCATCAATTTTTATAGAAAGTAAATTTTCATCCAGTAGTCCTGGTGAAACTGCAGTTTGCCTGTAAGGACCGAATATCAGAAGCGTAACCATCGTCAAGGCCGCTTCTCCAATCGAGTGATAAAACTCCCGCGGAAAACTTGAAGCCAAGTCCAAACATCAACCATTGAATACAGGCTTATGGATCAGCTGGATGACTTCCTTGGCCATTTGCATTCGAAATAGAATCTTCAAGGATACGACCTTACCCACGTCTTTGGTAGACTTGACTCCGTCGTAGTTTTCCCAGAGCAGGAATGATGAAGAAGTTGTGGCGCATCTGCATGTAGAAGCACAATGTCAATCTCTCTATCTAGCCGTGTAGGGGAATGAACATGGGATCCATTGACTCTTCCTTGCCTCTGCCTTGTAGTTCCCACTTCCATATTCGTCGTTCGAGAGCAGCACGAGATGCATAGGATCTCGCACATAGCGACTATCAATGAGCTAAGTCTGATTCGGAGGCTCCACCTGCTCAAACCGGACAATCCTTAGATTAGTACCGTAGCAGTCGATAAAGCATTGCGAACTTCGACCATGAATGGAGACAGTTGCGACGCGTCTGCTGTGAGATCTTCGATTTTATATGAAGCGTATGATAGTACGGGAATAGACTGAGGAGCTACTATTAGTAACGTCTCGGAGGAATGATGAAGCTGGTCAGACGGATGGAAGCCGACAGCCTCAGGAAATACCTACCTTCTAGCAGGCGTTCGCCAAGGCACTTCCGAGTACTAACTTGCAGGCCTAAACAGCAAATTCACATAATCAAAACAAGAACGAAATGTCCCTTCCCCTGTTAATACTGTAAGGCGCTTCCTTCAATTGCCAATCTGTTTACAGATGCTCACTGGATTCTATCTAATTGGTTGGATGGGCTGCCGATACGCTGCCGCGACCCGATCTTGAAGAAGACACCGATATTTCAGCTCCGAGGATTATGTTTCACTGGCTAATCAATATAGAACGTAATAGTACCTAGGCACCGAGAAAAGATCGCCGAGTTTACCGATTACTAGATAGCGACAGCTCTTCAGGTTCGCGTCATGCGTCATCGGCATGCCTCTACCTAGCCCAACCCAGAGCGGCAGCCATCGAAAAATGAATCAAAAGTAGGGCAAAGGTCGCCTACCGCACTACGTGGAATCATCCGGAAGACTAGGAGCAAAAACGTTCAGCTGGTCATCGATTTCACTCCTTTGCCCGTCAGCCCGTACATACAAATTTTCACGATACAAAAGCTCTCGTTTCAATCTAGAATTAACAATGTACGATTACAGGCATTTTTTTTAGTAAATAGAACTAGAAGCTATGGAAATCTTATGCCAGCTCCAAAAAGTCCCAAATCCTCATAGCTATCAACCCCCGATTACGTAATTATAGATTATGATCATGATCATGATCGATTCCCACACACTAGAAAGGCAGCTCTTGGTATGTCTTGAGCGGACGAAGCGAGTATTCTAGATGTAAATAGTTCGGTAGATCACAATAATACTCGTATTAGTCATATTCGTCGCCTTTATCGAGTGCTGTATTGATATATTCATCGCTGATGGCTGATGCAAAACAGTTCGATCTACATATTAGTGCCAGTACTTCAGTTCCTGGCCACGAATATTCTGCCATCCAGAGTCAAGAGCTTTCAAGACCTCCTCAGGAAGAGTCTCTCGAGGACCTTTAAGCTCTCCTCGAGCTGCGCCACACTGCTAGCACCAATGAAGATACCACCGCCACACTCTTTCTTTAACCTTGAATGGCACGACATCCACCTGAGAGCGCACTCGACTTCCACCAGGCCACGCTTCTTCGCAACCGGTTGTAGGATACCTACCTAATCTATTGCGTCGAATTAAAGCGAGTGAAAGTATTGGTTAGCATGATACTTGCCATGTGGGTTGCTCGTATCGAATCGGGACTTGGGAGGCTTTCTCGATCTCGGCAGTTTCGTGCGTATGTCGGCTCGTCAGCAGCTCGGCGGCGAGCGGGTTGAAGCTGTAGGGAGAGTGCCTGTAATGACGCAGACATGGAAAGAGTCCAGCCTCGACAGCGCGGCGGAGGGCGTTGTATAGACCTTGGTGTACGGCCATCCATGGCGCTCGCATATCTCGCGGATCTTTGCTACCTCCCAAGACTAGAAGTTGCACAGGGCACAACGCTATAAGTGCCCCTCGTGATAAAGCTGGTTGACTTCACGAAGCGTCTTCTCGAATGCCATAGCTCGGTTTGGGCCGTGGAGGTACCACGTCGTCAGGTTTTTCGTCTTCAGCCGCGACGGGCTAATCGTCAGACCGCGGTATAGATATTCGGGGTTGTGGTGGTAAAGGTAGTCGGTCAACCCTGGGAGGAACGCGGCAAGGTAAAGCTTGGAATCCATCTCAATACCGGGGGAGGCCTAGTCAAGACTCCCCAGGTACTCTTCTGACAAGCCTTCGCCGTAGATGAGGGTAGTGTTGATCGTTTCATAGCTGTATCTCTGAAACAGGTCTACCGTTGTCTTGGCTTCGTCAAAAGTATGGACACGGGTCATCGGATGGCCTAAGGACTAGTAAGCTAGCCAAGGATCTTGAAATACGCCGAAAGTAACCTGGCTTTCCAATGGGCATCGTCCGAAAGATGGCTTTCACGCCGGCCTTGAAGTATGAGACATTATTGCTAAAGTAGAGCGGATGAGTAGAGGCGACGAGAGCATCCTCAGTCCAAAGCTACCTAGGTACCTAGGTAGCTAGGAAGTTGATAGATCCCCACACGAAAAATAGTTTGAATCAGTTCCATCCGGTGTACAGCGTGCGCAAACCTTTATAGCCAGTCGTCGGAAAGATGCACGACGACGACGACGACGACGACGACGACGTGCCGCAGATTAATAGCAATTCACAGGCCAGTCCCGCCTCCGGCCGTACATTATGGCTAGTGTACCATAAGCCATTCGGATTTTGCAGTTAACAAGACTGTTATCCGATCTACAGATTCATGGCTTCTACCAGTGATCTAGGTAGGGGCAATTCCTATTAGCTTTGTTTGGGTTCTTTCTGGCAGCACGCTCTGCTCTCGAAGGTGAGTCGTATAAGCCCCTTTTCCTTGATCCGGTGAAAATTGCTGAGCTTGAACCTGCTGGTAATGACAACGATTTAGTACCTAAGGTGCCTGGGTAGCCATCATTCTCAAGCCAAAAACCCCAGAAGCTAGAAATACTGCCATTGGACAGGGATAGCGCGCCAGTAGCAGAAGTGGGGTACCCCGCCGATATATCACGTGAGCATACTGACGTGAGCATACTGACGAGCAGACAGCCATAGAACCATCCCTGCCGTCTCAACCAGAACAAAGCACCAGTCTAGCATACCAGATAACAATTTTGATCACATTTCAGGCCTACTGTGTGACATACTGCGCTATAGATGGGTCCCCTAGCACCACCACCGCCGGATCGGCATACTCCAATTCCAATCTCTCAGTCAAAATATAGTATCATCACGTAAACGAAGACGACCTCGTTATCGACAGTTAATCAGACCGTTATCAATACGAAAACGCTAACGCAAACGATTCACAGAGGATAGTGTTAGGTTTCATATACCCACTTAGCTTAAGATATGGTTGGGGGCTTCTGACGATCCAAAGATAATGTCGACCTATTAGAGGCTCAAATAACCGAGAGGCCACAACAAATGGTTGCGTGATATGTCTGTCACAATGCTTATCCCCTGGAGCGGCGGAAAGACACAATTTTGCTATTTTTCAATAGAATACATCTGGTTAGGTATATTAATAAGCTAAGATATAACCAATTAAATCAGTAAAGTTTTCCGCGGAATAATTCCTATTAATTACATTTATTAGCTTTTTTTAGCCCATATGTACTGTATAAGATAAGGCAGTATTATGTAAGCCTAGTATTATGTAATATATTATTCAAGCGAATCTGGAATTTGGAAACCCTTTCTTTTTTTCCCTTTTCGAAATAACTGTTTCCCAATGAATAACACGCACCGGGAAGCAATATGTGAAATTAACCCCCTATTCATAATGGAATTGTATCATTATCTTACTGGTCCCTCAGAGACACCGAGTATCATCGCACTTTGAGAATCCCGGCTACAACTGAATCTCGATCAACTTTACTCATTTTCTTCATCGTATCCCGCAAAGACATCTCGCGCACAGTTGATGTAGATGAACGGGTATATCGCTTTGAGACTCCCCGCAGCCTGGCTAAAGTCTTCGATGAAGCGATTTGCGAAGGAATATGCAGTGCCATCAATGGTCCATCTCACAGAAAGCAGGCTTACTAATGGTAGCATTAGTCATACGTCGAAGGAAAAATTGAGCATTACCACGTCTCGCCCTCATGTTCTTAATCGTCGCAGCGAGGATGAAGACGTGATTAATTACGGATAAACACCAGTTACATTCCCGAGCAATTGGAAACCGTTGTTGAATCAAGGCACTTTTTCCAAGCTCTATGGATGGGCAATGGGTTAGGTTACTCTAGAGAGGGAAATACGTTCCTACGGCGGCATTAGGGCTGTAGTCGGGGGCTATCAAGTGCCCTATAACACGTACCTAGTTCGCCCCGGTGGTCCACTAAAACTGGTACTGATACCTCTAACCTACTGGGGTTCTTGATGCCCGGATTTCGTTTATAGCATGGATGGCCACCGCAAACCTGCACCGATACTCTACAAGGATCTGCACGATTTTCGAGACCTCGCTGGCGCATTCCGGTTCGAATTTACAGACATGAATAGTCTGCTGCTACTTTTGGTCCCAGATGGTGAAATTGGTATTCGCGTCTTCGTGGTGCAACCTTCTTCTCAGAAATTCGGAG
This sequence comes from Hypoxylon sp. FL1150, assembly GCA_022495205.1. Taxonomy (NCBI): domain Eukaryota; kingdom Fungi; phylum Ascomycota; class Sordariomycetes; order Xylariales; family Hypoxylaceae; genus Hypoxylon; species Hypoxylon sp. FL1150. The sequence goes on along the minus strand of MU376264.1, from coordinate 65,423 downwards.
GCGAACGTTTCACACTGCTGGCTGGTGCTTGGCGCATAATTCCTTGGATCTATAACTTTTACAGCCATAGCGCCAATCTGAACAGTAGGGCTATTGGGTAGGCAACGTATATGGTCCACATGTTGTCGGTAGTGCGGTGGCATGCTTCCACGAGAACCGAAGAGTATTGTCGACGATTTTATTAAACGACAAGGGCCTTCATTAGTATGGGGCGTAGTTGCCAAATCCAGCAGAAGAAGTCGCTATACGCCAATCAACTGCCTCCCGTGCTCCACGTCTGGGTTGGGACCGCCGTCCCGGCACCTAGTCCGTTCCAGCCAGCCCAGTTCTTCTCAGACAATAAGCCGGGGAGGTGGAGTTCTTATGCAGCTGTCATCGAGACACATCTCGCACGTCGTTAAACTCAACCGACCGAGTTACAACACACGGCCCCTAATCATCCATGGATCGACCGGCGATGCGCAATAATATATTGCACCGGGGGCTAGACTCGTTCGACGATGAGGAGTTGTGCCATGCCATCGGGGCCTAACCCCAAACTATAACACTGGCGTACTGGTCTGGCGCGACCTGTGGGACGCGACGGCTGGGAGGTTACCGAGGACTTTGCCAAGTCTTGGATCTGGGTTGTCGCGGGCTGCTGCGGTCGACGAACAGCTGGCGTGTACGGCGTGGAGTAAATCCCCTATTCCTATTTCAATTGCCTGCCCTCGTGAATGGCCCTGCTATGAGCCGGCGAATTCAGGCTCTAAGCTCACGTTTCCTCGAAACTACCTAGGTAGCAGCGGAATATATCAGGTAGCATCTAAAGCGGAACTGTTGCAGCTATAAATAGTATGTCATGAGTATATCTGCCTAATTACCGTAAGTAGGTAGGTAGATCAGGTGGTTTGAGTTTCCCATCTCAGGGGCGTTTCTCTTGCTAGACAGCGTTTCCGTATCATTGATAGCGCTACATCGAAAGACACTACTGTCTGTAAAAAACTTGGAAGCGTTTCCCATATCCTTTGTAAGCCATATAGCAATCTTCAAGACGATAATCTAGAGCGAAATGGGAAGGGACATTGGCAGGAACAATTCCCTGTTAGTTAAACCTCACGAATTTTAAGCACGTATATCAAAACAAACACAGCAACGGAATAAAGCTACAGTAAACGAAGAATAAAATGATGACGTTTATTGAAAATCTAATCAAATAGACTATGAAATACGCGATTCCCGCTATTTAAGCTTGAGCGTATATTCTACTGCCCGTCACAACACTTTTAAGTATACCGGCCTTCTCAAGGTCGCTGACCAGACTCGCCAGCACGTAGTCGCAGTCCCTGGCCATCCTCAGCGCCATGGTGACCGGCAGGTACTCAGTGTGTCCCGTGATGGTGCTCTCGTACGGGACCTCGCCGACCGGGACAACGATCTCAGGCAAGCCGGCAATAATCGACACGCTCTGGTCGTTGAAGCCTAGCGGCGGACCCGTCGGGGCCGTGAGGTAGTCGGTCCGGTACGCGGGGGTGCCGGTCGCGAAGGCGTAGAGATACAGGCTCTCGGAGCAGGACTCCGGGTCGTGGCGGCCGTAGCCCTCGGTCTCCCACCAGCTCTTGAAGTAGGAGATGTTGCGCAGCGCCTGGTCGTACACGTCGTCGGGCGCGTTCACCTGGCCCCACGTCCACCGCGACAGGGGGCCCGGGTTGACAAAGGGCTTGCGGCCGTCGTGCGCGGCGGCGTAGTCGGCGAAGAAGGGCTGCCCTAGCAGCTTCCACTGGTCGTGCGTGATGTAGACGCTGTACGTCAGGTTCAGCATCTCGGTGAGGTTCGCGGGCGCGTCGCCGTGCGTCGCCTCCCACCGCGACGGCACGTACACCTCGGTCGCGTTCACCCCGAGGAAGGCCTCGACCTGCGCCACCCAGTCGTCCACCACGGTCCGCGCCTCGGGCGTCATTACCGGCGTGAGCCATGTGCTTCGGTGGATGACGCGCGGCTGCGCCGTCCAGTTGGACGTCAGATTCGGGTACCACGCCTGTGTGGCCTTGGCCCACAGGCTGGCGCTGCGCGTGAAGATGCCCGCGCTATCGGATACGGGGCTAAGCGGTATCACACCGTCCATGGAGATGGCGCCGGTGGAGGGTCGGCCGCCGAAGACGCCCGAAGCGGCCGCGGGTCCGCGCACTATAGCAGCAGGAGTCAGTAATTGTTTGTTTAGGAAGGGGGTTGGCTCGTTTAAAGCAAGTCTCGGGAGTGACTACTCCCTAGCGAGCAGGAATGATATCACAAAAGGAAAAAAAAAAAAAGAAACTCTGGATGTTACATACTGGATCCGCCCGTGTCGCTGCCCACGGCAATGTCGAGCCAGTCGTAGGAGGCGATGCCGGCGCCGGATCCGGTGGACGAGCCGCTGGGGAGCTGGTATCCGTCTCCCCTCGGGTTGAAGGGTGCATGTAAATCGACCCAGTCCGCGGTGGGTTTGTCGCCGTTGGCGAATTGGACCGTCCCCATCTTGCCAACCACGACGGCGCCAAGGTCGATCAAGCGCTGGATCGAAGGACACGTGGCGTTCCTGGCACCGTAAAGGTAATAGTAGGCGCGGTTGCCGCCGCTGGTGGCCACTCCCTTGACGTGGTAGATGTCCTTAATGCCGAGTCGGAGACCAGCCAGTGGCTGCTCTTCGCTGACAGTATAGTACAACCTCGACGGCACCGCGACGCTCTTCGCCATGACATTCTCGGTCACAGCGGGGAGGGACATATAGCCGCCGGCCTCATCGCTCACGACTCCTTGGATGAATGCCAGATTGTCGTCGCCGTAGAGTCGGTGGGCCTTGAAAACGTTGCCGGTCGCAGCCGATACGAAGTACGGGCCTTTGGACACGTCTCTGCTGATCAGCCCCTGCATCACACGTGCGCCGCCGATCTTTTGAATGTCTCCGGACACTGCTTCAGACGTGACCAACAGAGAGGTTCCCAAGCTGGAAAGAGCAGTTTCAAACTCTGTCTCGTTGAGCATCAAGGTGCTCGCTGTGCTGGAGCGGAGATAGATGGCCCCCAGGAATGCCGGTTGGAATACATCGTCTTCCTCGTCGTATTTCGTCGTGATGTCTAGGAGATCCATTCCTTGGATCTCAGAGCCGAGCGTGTCGATGACGGTAAGGGGGAAGAGGTCCGTGCCAGGAACCGCGCCGGCTTCGGTGCTAGTAGAATCCAACTGACCAATCGACACACCGCCGACGTAGTATGAGATGCCATCGAGTGATACGACTGAGCCATTGTCAACCAAGTCGGCTCTGACAAGGCGGGCGGCTGCCAGGAGGAGTAAGACTGAGGAGGACAGCATCGTCCTAAATCCAGTTGGCTGCATGACAAGCGTACAGTCGTATCGTGGCCAAGCGGACGCGGATAAGGCCTGATCGTATTCTCGTCCTTTGTCTCGGACCTTGGATCGCTTTAATAGTCGTCGCTATCATCCCAACTCCTTGTCGGACACGTGCGAATTCTACTCTCTTCCAGCACGGCTAAATGGCAACACGAATAGGCGCCTAGCACGTGGGGATGGGCTCGTAGCGTGCTCGTGGCGTGCTCGTGGCGTAGATAACGCATCTGAGCCAGTTCTGAGCCAATAATGAAGGCCCATCCGCCGAACTGGGTAATCGGATGAGGCCGGAACGACACATCGTCGGAGGCCCATGTCCGTAAAACATCGGCTCCGTCCGCGCTTATCGTGGGTGTGGGGATTGAGAGGGCGGGTAGTCGGCCCTAGACAGACAGACCGATTTGATAAATTGATAAAGCGGTGTACAGGTGAACGATATGGCATTACATAATGATCTACCCCCTTCTCACGTTAGGTGTTATCTGTATCTGACTTATAGTACACATCCATCCCGGGACCCTTAGCGAGGACCACCCGCCCTAACACATTAGTAAGAACAATCATTTCCGTTTGAATTAGAAGGGTAAAAGATTGATAATGGTAACCGTTATCGAAGAAAATAGAATAAGAATAGTATTTTTTCCCTTAAAAATCAACCTTGTCGAAGAATAGATGCCTTACCCAGAGGATATGAGCGCAGTGACGCCTCTTACCCCTAAAACACCTACCTGATATTCCACATGGGTCTTCCATGTAACAAAGGTGAGTTAGACAATAAGGACAAGAGGAAAATAGATTTCAAGAATCTGGCCCATCGGCCACTAACCCCGCTAACGGGAGTTATCAGCTTGAGCACGGATGGCTGGTAGTGTTGATCCGGATAGGGGGGGTTAAGTTCGGAGGACGAAGGGCCACAATGGGTTGGGCCTCTGTAGCGCAACAATGCTATTCTTGCCGCGTCTTTCGGTTCGGCATCGTGTAAAGGTAGAACGAAGGAATGAACAAAACAAAACAATTTATTCAAATTAAAATCTATTCGATGATTGATATGAGAATTTTTGAGCCTATATTATAGCCAGAATCGTGTTCGGCCTCAGAAAAATGGCCGCTCATCGTACGCCTCTGATCATCTCCGTATGAGGCCGCGCGCGAGACGACATCTGGGATAGACAAGGTCGGAGTCTGGTACTAGATGGCGCGAGAGCTGATTAGCAAGGGTATAATTAGAAAAACCAGGACGTCCAGACCGCTGCTGGCTGTGATCTCCACGGACGTCCTCGTACCGGGAGCTATTCAAGGGGCGCAAGTCGCACTGTCGCAACGACGGAGGTGCTTGGGTATCGCTTGGACGTCACACAGGCCCCGTAAGTTTTGTCATCGCTACCTAGATGAATTGGAGTCACCGGTATTAGCTCGATCCCCTTCCGGTAGTGGTTCATATTATTCATATGGCCCTACCGGTAACCGGCTCTGCGGCTCTGACATGAACCCCCACGCCGACGGCCTTCGCGATGTGAATCTAAGACCCACCGGAACGAATTCGAATCATTACCTCCTCTGACCGGGATAGATTTGTAATTTTCCAGCTAAGAAAGTCACCCTGCTGGGGTAATTTAATGCTTTGGGAGATACTTCGCATACCTAAGTCGACTCCTCTCCCTTGAGCCACTGACAGCCGTCCCTGTCTCGGCAATCAGCAGACTGAGCATACAGTAGATCGAAGGAGCATGGGAATCCAACATTCTCGAAGGGTCCACTGCATTTTGTGGCTTCACTTTTACTCCGAGGGGTTATGAATATCAGGTCTTAGTACAAGAGGAGCCAAGGCTTCGGTGTAGTACCCGATGTCCGCTCGGCAGCAAGCCTAACACTTAGACTACCAGTAAAATTCATCAATACACGGATCCTATCCATGTTAAGTCATTACTAAAACGTGTTTGCAAGGAAATTTCTACCTTGCGATGATAATGCCGACAGGCAATTGGATTATCGGTTACCATATGAAATTATTTGCCCACGACCCGGAGGTCTACAAACCCACACGACTCAGCCGACCTCGAAAGATCAGCTAAATAATGCCCTCTCGTCCGTTGATGGCCGGTAACGCCTTAGTTTCCATATTCCTACTTCCTGACAACTCAGCCGCGCATTACCCGTGATGCTAAATCAGGGAGAGCCCGAGCTCTAGCCGCCTTTGCTACTCTCGTAGGTAGTATTCCTACATCCTACTATAAGGCACGATGGCGGCATCGATGATAGGCGGTCTCCGGTGTGCCATGGTGGACTCGGGACCCCAATGTGACTTCCAATCACGCTCCTGTTCTACAGCCTTGATGAATGCGTCGCGGCACTCGTCCGGGAGCTCGTCCAGGATGTCCTTCGATACGGCTCCAAGGCCCTGAAATTCGGCGAGGAAGCTAGGTACATCACGTTGCTCGTAAATCGCCGACGAAAGGCCAGCCGGAGGGGTTTCCATGATGGTATCGATCACTTTGAAATTGCGAGGAATCTTCGGATCTAATGGGGGGAACCGAGCACTTTCACTCGGTGCTGCTGAATCTGCAATTTGCTCGAATCTGGCCTGTGTAGGCTGCATGGTGGCAGGGACTTGCATCATGTTTGTGTGGACATCGTAGACACCAGACAAGTTAAAGCGTCGAATGGCACCGATTTCGGCATTAAATCGACTAAAAAAACGTGATCAGCCCGGGCACTAGTGCCGATGAGTGTTTGAATTAAACATACCTTGCTTCACGAGCGTGTTCAAACTGCCAGTTGACATCAGTGACATTCACTCGCCGCTTCTTGATATCCACCTTGCCGTTGGGCATAGGAACCGAGGGGGCCCCTGAGTGGTACACGGCACTAGCACCGTGCCAGGCAACATACTGGTTTTTGTTGTATTCCTCACCCTCCACGAACTTATCGTTGGGGTCAGCAATCTCGCCTTCTACCACACCCTCGGCCCGCGCCTTAGCAACCTCGTAATCATCAATGACTTTTTTACCGCCCACAATGATCAACGCGCCAAACTCCCGGAAAACCGATCGGGCTGTGACGATTCCTATCGCACGGCCCTTGTAGGAATGGGGAATAATCTCGCGGTCAATCATGTCGCGCTTTTCATCATCATCTACAATGATCTTGTAGAGTCGCTTGTGCTTTGTGAAGAAAAGGTAGGAATCTCGGAATCCGACGCAACGGGCAGGTTCGGTCGACAACATATACAAGCGGTCTCCACGGCCTGCGACGGTGAAGGTTCGGCAACGGTATTCGCGACCGCCTTGTAGGTTGCCATTTTTATCCACTTTGGTCTCTCCTTCGGCGTCCTCAGGCAATGCCACCTCGTCATCAATGATATCTACCATATTACCCTCCTTATCAATCGATTGCTGGGTGGGTTGGTAGGAGGCACCTTTCCGGCCACCTCTACCTCGCCATCCACCACGACCGCGTCGGCGAGGAGGGTCATTGGGATCACGCTGGGGGGTCTCAATCGGAAGAGTGTCCCAATCGGGCGGGCGGTTCTTTGGCGGACGACCCAGACGTCTTCTTCGGATCACGGGTTGGGGCGGAGGAGATGGTGTTTTGGCAGACGGAACATCGGAATCTTGGTGTTCTTCGGGCGCATCTGACTCTTCATTATCCTGCTCCTCGGGCTCTACTTGCGGCTCTACATCCGAAGCGTCGGCATCAGGCATTACTTCATCCTCCATTTCTTCAAGCGTCTTCGGAGTGTTTTCTAATGCGAGACCATTGCGATCAGCTGGTAATCCTCCTCTTGAACGTATGGATGATGGGTGCAGGGTGCAGGGTGCAGGCTCATATTCATAGTAACTCACCAAGTTTTGCTGCGGCGCGCTTCGCAGCTGCGCGACCGGGGCGCCGAGGCATCTTGAAGGCTATGCAATCGGCAAGTGGACGATATGGCGAGATTGAAGTGAGTTGTTGTAAATGTCCCAAGAAAAATGGGGGGAGTCAACAGTGTGCGACTAGCGACTGACGGCTACCCTGGTGATGGAACTTGGATGTGCACGTAATTCGAAAGTACCGAGCTGCATCAGCGAATTTCGTAGGTGCGGATTGCCGCAAGCGCGCCTGGAACTTTTCGAGCGCGACTCTAAATTGTGGAGGTGCCTTACGTAATCGACATTCCAAGTGAATATTTCTTAGATGCATATCTCCGATCATTTTCTATGAGGATATGCACCTTTGTACGCATTTCTCATCGCAAATCCCATGCTCAATGTCATGCCATCGCGATTGCATCACCAACTCGACAGCTTAATGCACAACGACTTACAAGGTCCTTTCCTACTAGATACAGATATCAGGCATCATTTCTCACTACGTACCTAGGTATCTAGCAACACACAACTCGACCTCTGGATTCTTACTTCTCAAGGGGTCTCTGGAGCCCTGGCGCCCTTAATTAAAAAGACTACGATTATTCTCAGGTTAAAAAGACGTTCACAGAGAACAAGTCTAAAATCTGGGATCCTTCGTACATATACCGAATAGCCGCAAAGTGCATTCATAAGGTAACGCCGATATCTCTGATTCGGTGGAACTACCTAGTATATAAAAGTTTACAGCTGTATATCCTAGTAGCTCCCTTCAGTTCAACTCCAGTCGAATCAGCAGCCACCGGGCCAAGTACTTCAAGCTATTTCAGTCGACAGATATCCCCTAAAGCCTCTACAGAGTCGCAACGGCAGGTCCGGGCATGACGTAGGCGCCTTGGCCGCCCCAGAAGTTGAATGTCAGGCCGGGATCTGTCTTGCTGTAGATTCCGGGGATCTTGGCGAGCGGGGATGGCTTAGCCGTGCCGGAGCCACCGGTAATGCGGATCTGAGCGCACTCCATGTCTGCATAGGTATAGTTATCAGCAGGTGTGCGGATCTTCCGACGGGGCAGTGATGACTTACATAGCTGGGGCTTGCCGACGTGGTTCTCGTGGATGCCGATGTGCTCTCCTCGGAGGAGGTATTCGCCGTCCTCAAGAGTGGAGGGCAGGGTGAATTCCATGGTGTACTTGCCATAGGTCGGCCAGCCTCCGGTGCTAGTAGGGCTTCCAGTTGGGCCAGATTCCCAACTATATTTCCAGTTAGTTTGTGTATCATTTCCATCGGGCATCATACACCAGGGTTTGATATTACTTACACTTTGAACCAGTCACCAGATCCGTCGTAGTCGCTGACGTTGCCGGGGGCCTTGGACATGTAGAAGAATCCCGGGCCCGGGTGCTCGATGAACTCGTTGTTGAACAGCTTAAGACCGATCTTGTCGCCTGCCTTGACGTTCATGTAGGTCTGGGTCGAGCCGGCAACCGCACCCTTGTTGCACCTCAAGTCATTGCTGTTCCCAGTTAATATTCTACCCGACACTCTTGCAATAGGGTGAACACCAACGAGTCGATGATCTCCGTGAAAGAAGGCATGTAGGTGTTCGAGTTCTTTCGGACGTAGGTGTATTCGCCGCCGACTTGCTTGCCATTGTGCATGACTATTAAACACGTTAGCTTATATCTTCATACTTACCTAGGTAGTGTGTCGAAAAGGAACTCACGAATGTTCAAGATGTAGTGAGAGCTAACTAGCGGAGCAGACAGCAGAGCTGCCGCCGCGGCGACAGTGAAAGAGACCATTTTGGCGATTAAGCGAACCTGAGAGAAACTGATAACTGGAGAGTTTGTGATGCGTCTGAGGTTGTTAGTACGTCGCACAGGGCTGGCCGTCACGGAAGCCTTATATACACATTATTGCCGTATCCTTTCCTGGGGAAGACACTCAGATCCCGCCTTCTAACCGCGCGTGATCTACATGTTCCGCTCGGTAATCTTCGGTTATCGTGTTTGGCTAGAAGAATGGCCCAAGAGACGTTATATTTATTGGATGGCACTCCCATATTTGCTGAAGACTTGCCAAGGAGGAATACTATCCCTCTACTGGACCAAAGAATCTGGGGAACTGCCGATTTTACTTGGCACCCATCAAAAAATTACAAATAAGGAGTAATACTTGTCCAAGTTTGGAATGCAATTTACCCTCCTCCGTAATATGTGTGAGACTTATGATGGCGGCAGATTCTCAGTTGATATCGATTCTTGATTGCTTCACTCAGGGGCTGGTTTGCATATTCTGTTAAGGCTCTAGCCCTTTAAGCTCTCGCGCACTCGCAGTGGAGTTCATCGTGTTGATCCGGTTAAGGGGAATGGTCAACTGCGAAGGAAGCCAGTATCTTAGGTACCGGTACCTGGTAATGATGCTTAAAGGAGTTTGTTCCTGTAGTAATTATTTAACACTCGATATACAAAAATATCGCTACTTCTGCTCCCTGCCTGATCTATCTCCATATCTATGAATAATAGTTTGAACTGCTTTATAAGTTCACATGGACCTTGGCATAAGAGTCTAAGCATTATTCCGTATATGGAGGTAGCATGCAGAAGGTATATGCTGACTCTGGGTCAACCCCCAATACTATTAAGCCGGTATGGTGAACTTCAGGATGATAGGAGGATTGGCATCTACTCTGCCAGTATAGAAGTCCCTGAAATTATCAAGGGCTAGGTGGCTACGATCCAATTGGCTCAAGTCAGAAGCCCAAACTTGGTTCAAAGCCTGGGGGCTTTGCTGGGGAATATAACGAACCCCTCCAAAAGTCTATATTTAACCCGGGTAGAATAACCGGAAGAAATGACAGCTGGATAAATGATGAAGAGCCCTCAGTACGTGCCAATTATTTATAGCGTGTGAGATATGCGTGAAGTATCAGGTAAAGCCTTACAGTTCACCACTATATAACACTGCATGTGCTTGAACAGACGCGCCAATAAGGAACATGGCAGCCACCATCTTACACAAAAGATTTCAAATAGTCTTAGGTCTTAGCATATCCACGATCACTTTGCTGTAATTGAATACTTAAAGGGGGTTAACAAGACATATCCCATCCACCCCACGGGACCTGATCGACAATAGGGGATCGGAAAGGTTGTTTTAGTCTCAAGATAGTGGTTTGCCTAGCGAAGGGTAGCTGTCGCCCTCACTGATCATCTTCGCGGGCTCATCACGATTGCAAGAATTACATGCAAAAGGACATAGAGGTCAATATATGATGGAATTGGGACAGAGTTGTGCGAGTAGAGTACAACAATGCTACCATCATTTCCACACCTCCGATAAATCTGCATCATTGGCTTCGACCCCCTTCTGCGGCGCGGTAACTTAACCAGGATCTGGCTCACGCGACTGACGAGTTGATGCGCACCAGTGACCAAACATTAGGTACCTAGTCTTGTACCCGATAGTCTTTGACTATATTTAATAATGCTGCTAGGGGAGCATTGATGGAGATTGCTCGAGGTGGCTCCAGCCATATCCCGCATTAAACTCCGCGCTAGAGTGGTTTTCGATATACTGAGTGTTTCCATAGAGCTATAGGGATTAGTTATACAGAGAAGCACTTCACTGGAGAAAGTAGTTACTACTTGAAAAGAAGTAACTGTGAACGTGAACGAAATGAGGAACGACGGCAATGGATTATCTTCGCGAGTCCCTGCAGCACGATTCAAGTTTGCCGAACCGGTAGTGAGGCCCCATCTAACCTCGGTCTCCCGCGCGCCCTATGGAATGCCTAGTTGAGGCTCTTGTCACCAGGTCCAAGCAGTATATTTTCGGCAATGTTGAGTTCGTATATTTCAGTGTAGAGTCTAAGCCCCCCGATCTTAACTATGGAAGCTTTAAACCCACATTCGTCTGTCTGTCCGACTTTCTCTCGTCGTGCGTGTAAAGATATCCAATGCTCGATAGCCGCCGACCCGATCCTATATGGCCATGCCCCAGATAATCGCACTGCTCTTGCTACCCTCGTTGTCGGTCAAAACTGCCGATATCGACACCCATCATCATCAGCAAACCCTTGTGTAGCACTTCTCGTCAAGTCCATGTGATTAGCAGGACGGATCTAGAGTAGTAAAGACAATGGTATCGGGGCCATTAGCTCCAAATCTTAGGTATTACCGTTGCCACGACAAAGGTTCGAGATTGCAGGGACTGCTAAAGAGTGCAACGCCTACTTCGCCTCGAATCGATGATATAATCTCATAGTTGATTGAAAAGTTATAGCTGGAATGGCTAGGTAAAATTGGATAGTTCATTTTATTCGTGCGCTGTGGCGGCTCAATGACTCAAAGCTAAGACCCCTTACCCTCCACAGTGCTGACTCAGCAGAACCTCCAGTGGCTTACGTACTCACCTATTTAGCCCCTTATCCTTCCGCTACTACATACTTCCACGACATCACCAACATCGGACAAAAAGGATTCCAGCTCCAATTCCAGTACGAAAGAGAAGGATCCGAGAAAGTGGACAAGAGAGGAAGTTGAAAGGCGATTTCGTAGGGCTGCGGAAAAGAACGCTACCATGAACACTGAAGAAGTAGCAAAGACATACCCATGGATCGGTAAATTAAAATCATGGTGGCACCTTGATTATTTGCGTACTAACTTAGTAACCAAAGAGCTTTGCAAGAACGCTACTCCAACCACTGCTGATCAGGTACCGGATATTTGGGACGAAATTTGTAAATGCGGTACCTCACCAACCCGGAGGCCGAGAGAGCTCGACCAAACTCGATTACTCGGGATAGCAGGGACTAAGGAGACCTTCGAAATCTGCCTTTACTACATGGAAAGATATTTCATAGACTCGTGAGGCACTTAGTAACAGTGTATTGATAAAACTGGACGAATCCATAAGGCTCCAGGGCTCCTTGGAAAGTTGCCTTCCAACTTGTCGGGATATCCTACTTGGGGCATATTGATTTCTGAACGAGGAAGTCCTAGGCATGGCTGCGCTATCTCAAACTTTAGAAACATAGGTAGAAGCTGATCAGCAGGTGTCAGGCCCAAGCTTCTTATTATACGAGAGCTTCAACCCTTACCATCCGGATAGCATCATGGTTTCTAACTAGCAATTGTCACCTTAATTACCATCAATAGCAAATAGGTACAGTGAGGGATAAAATAATTTACTGTTTCTAATAATAGGACTCTTAGTCCAGATTCATAACTCGCCGCGCAATAATGTCGTGGTCTTCCTCATCGTCTGCATGGTTTAGTAACAGCAAATACATATGTGCCAAATATTCAACTTTGTAATCATGATCCTTAACCGCAAGTAGTGACGTTTTCTGTCCAAGGTAATATAGGAATTGATGCTACTACAACTACAGGCGTTCACGGGTATATGTAGAACCCTAAGAAACCAGTTATGGTGCAGATTAAGGGATGACAAAGGAGACTTGTCCTTCCCATAACAGACACATAGGCATGGCCGTCATGTACTTAAATGGTTGGATGTAAGCCTGCTTTACATTGTGCTGCACTGTCTACCATCTTTGAAAACATTTTCTGATTTGATGTTTCGAGTCTGCATACCATCTGGAATACCACCTCAAGTTTATATACTATATAGATTTTTAGCCAAGCCTTGTCCTTGGCAAGCATACCTACCTACCTACCTATTAACATCTTCACTCACAAAAGGGTGCCTCGCAGCTCTTGATTGGTCCTTGACGTGACTGTGCATGCCTGGCTTCTGATCTTCCAGCCTACCTACTCAAAGCAATATCCCAGAGAGATGTAGGGGGCTGGACTATGTTCAAGTGACTTAGATTGGATAGCCATGCCTTTAGAGGAGCACCAGTAAGTTTGCATAGCAGATACGGTGGGTTTACCATTCTTGCGGCTGACTTGCCCCTAAAACAGCCCCTAAAGACTGGACTGGTAGGAACAGCCATTGTCTGGACTCTTACGGGGGTCCAATGAATGTAGGTAAGCAACAACTACCTACCTAGGTACTCATTGCTCAGCGCAGGGCGGGTCTCAGCAGAGTTTTTGCCTCTCATACGATGCGAACCCCTCAACGCCTAGTTATACATCGTACTTGTCTACATCGTACTTCCAACAAGGGCTGTTGCTGTGTTGCCCTAGCCCTAGTGCAAGTCCCATCACCTGCACTCAGGCAAGTGACAGTCTACATAAACAAATTATTCATGCACTGATGCTCTTTCGATTTCTTTCCTCCTAGATTCTCCCCCAAACTCAAACACATTCTACACAACACCCAACTTTCCACACCTGCTTCATCATCATCAAACCCCAAACCACTTCTACTCCATGATAATCCCTTAAGCCACTTCATCCATCATCAAGCAGAATATATTCAGATCCTTTCCTGGTAACCTATCCCTCGGAAATGTTCCATCAGCCCAGTCGCGCCATGCTACATCAGCCCATGACGCGACTGGGCTTGCAACACTAGACCACTACTACACCCAAAGAAACAAATTCTTTTTACGACACCACTCACAACAATCTTTCTCCATCAACTCTTGGGCCTAGCCATTTACTCAAGCCTGTACTACAAGTAAGTTTTCCATTTCTTATTCATCTCCACGAGCACCTCGATCCGAAGCAGACTTTCAAGTCTATTTCTACTGTCGTCTCCTTCTACTATCATTTCTTTATTATCGCTCCCTTCTACTATTGTCCCCTTCTATTATGGTTCTCTGTCATCGTCCCCTTCTACCCACGTTCCCTTCTATTCACGTCCCCTTCTATCATATCTTTCTTCAAGTATGCATTCTGTTGTTGTCTTCTTTTCCTATCGTCGCCTCTGCTATCGACCTCCTCTACTATTTCCTTCTGTTGTAATTCCTTTCACTATTCACCATCCATCACTATTGCCTTTCTACTACCAACCCTTTCAACTGCCAACCCCTTCTTGAACTCCAATCGCCACTATATCCTCACCCCACTTCTGGGGATCGCAACAGAGAATCCAGGTCAAAGAACGTTCTCGCAAATGCCATGCATCAAGCGAGTTGTTGCAATACCTGCGATACTCTAAATTCCTGCAAGCTGTCCAGACCACCGCATTTGCTAGTTGCACCTACATATGCCTACCTACATATACCTACCTATTTACCTACGCTACACACACCAAGTCATAGTTGCCCCCATGGCCTTGCACTTCAGTAACAACCCAAGTCTTAATTCTTAAGTCCAACCCCGCGTTGAGCATCATGACTACGGCCCAAGCTCAAACTATCAAACTCTAAAACTGTCTATAAAGAATGTTGCTAACATTTGTCCAAGCTCTAGGCAACCTACCCCTCCGCCAACTCATCTGTTGTGCTACCACAACCGTCTACTGTGGTACTGGAGCCACGCCATACTACCGCCCTCGACAACCCAATTCATCCCCCACTACACGGTCTATTTTACGGGCAAATATTAGAGTGAAGGCGGGCAGTCAATATACTGAGCCTTAGCGGTCGCACTCAACACAGTAAGTCCACCTCCAATAGTCTGACTTTAGACTTACTCATTTAATTCATATACTAATCGGACTGTGACAATCCAGGCCTTGTCCAACCTCATTAAGAAGCATACATAGAAAACACATACTAGGTTATCGCTCTCTGAGAGTGCCGCACCAGTTTTTTGATTATCGGTAAGTCAACAACATCATATTTTTCCCTGTTATATCCTCACTAACATATATGATGTTAGGCCCGAAGCAAGAGTGGGATGTCCCTTTGATACGTTCTAGGAACATCCGAGTTAAGCTCGACGAATGTAGAAGAGATCGAAACGATCTAAAGGCATTCCTAGACCCCCTATAGAGTGCTGATGGTAGAGTCGACCCATCCACACTTGAAAGACTCGTCGGCCCCAGTGCCGACGTTCTCCAAGAGTCTGCCCTATCCTCGGCACTACGCCAAGGGGGGGTTCTTTACCTGGCCAAGAGACAAGCCGTCGTTATAGTCGTTCTTGATCTGGTCGGGGACTGGGAGCTCCCAACTCAGCTTATTCCCACATACGAGCTGGGACTGGGAGCTCCCAACCCCATCTCGTTCCCATCATACCAGATGGGTCTGGGAGCTCCCTCATCTTGTCCCCACATACCAGCTGGGACTGGGAGCTCCCAACTCACCTTGTTCCCGTCATACCAGAGGGGACTGATATCGCCTTATATCGATATCCCGTTATGCCAAGATTGGTTTGTTCAAGAGGGATGATATTAGTTCTGAGGCGAAACTGACTGTTCTCACACTATGTATTCTAAACAGCTTGAATATGAGTCAAACTAACATTGGTATATGATATCGTTCGGAGTGATTCGTGACATATATGCCAATTCTCCCGGGCCATGAGGATAAACTGGCCCCCCTCCTGGGTAAGAGGATAAACTACCCCGTCTAACACGATCAAGATTTTGAGGGAGGGAGGAGGGCATCGACAGAGGGGGGACTTTGAGAGGAGAGCTAGACAGGCCGAGAAGGAGATAAAAGGAGGCAAGAAGAACAATTTAATGAAAAAAAAAGGAAAAAAGAAAAGAAAAGAAAAAAAAGAAAAAAAGAAAAAAAGAAAAAAAGAGAGAAAGGAGAGACAGAGAAAGGAAGAGAGAGAGAGAGGTCACCCCATCTATTACCTGATAGTAAGTTGCTCCCCCTTCCTCCTTAGGATAAGATCCTCCTATTAACCTATTCGAATTATTAGAACCACGAGAGCCCTAACGGTGACGACGGATGCTGGCTACGCAAAGGGGTGCAGACTCATTTACTGGTTGCCCCCTATTGCTGGGGCCTTGCAACATTCACACCAAGTTGTGAAGTTCTGGGGCGATCGCCAGTATCCTCGACCCCACAGGGACACCGAGATACTGGCGATCGACGCCCACCTTCGAGAGCATATTGCACCCTACGCCAACACCAAACACACCCGTTCCCTCCGGAAGTACCATGGCGGCCTCAACCATCCCCCCCCCTTCACGGCGCCAGACCGCGCGCCTTCTCAACGCCTGGCGTCCGTCGGCCGGAAGAAAGACAACGTGGAGAGATTCCAGGATCTCATCGCCAAAGCACATTTTCGGCTGGGCGATTACGTGCTGGACATTAATGTCCGTGCGGCGGCCCCCTTCCAATTCACATCGGGGGTCCCAGAGAAATCGTGGACCTGCCGACGCCAGATCGAATATTCCGAGCCAATTTTTACTGGGAGGCCGGTCCGCCGCGAGCGACGAGTAACTCGTACCGCTGCGGCGGCCGCCTCCCAGTAGAAATGAAAGCCGATCGGCCAAGCCTCACAGGCATGGGACTTACTACAGGCCGGACGTCGAGGAAGGCCTGTTAGGGGCACCCTCGGGAATGAGGGAGAGTTGTTGAGGCATGTAGTAACGATCTGGGGCGCCGACCCATGCGACGAAGACTACGAAGCGGCCCAGAAGAGGGTGGCAGACAAGATGGCGAACTCTAACGCCTGGACGTTAGGATCGCCAGTACCATCGACCTATCACAAGAACACCACAATCTATCGAGGTGGCCTCGCCTACTGGAAATGCTGGATATCGGGGTAATACGCCCCAGGTCCCAGGGCGGGGGGGGGGGGGGGGGGCGGGCGGGGGCGGGGGGGGGGGGGGGGCCGGGCGGGGGGGGCGGGGGGGTGGGGCGTCGGCGGGGGGAGGG